>CAUYLG010040499.1:0-68379 GCA_963573385.1 Cacajao melanocephalus
AATTTATAAAAATATATATTTATATATACATATTTAAATATATTTTTATAATCTAACATATATATTAGATTATATAAATATAAATTTATATCTAATATATAAATATATTAGATATATTATCTAATATATTATATAATTATATAGAGGAAACAGTTTACTATCTGTTTCCTTCACTGGGATGTAAGTTCTAACAGCAGAGGGATTTTTGTCTCCCTTGAGGCTGCTACATTTAGAATGGCACCTGGCTCATAGCAAGCACTGGGGAAATATTGGTTGATTAAACAAAGTTGTTCAGTAGCCTGTCTAGTTATTACATGGTACAGCCTCACAAGAACCATGCCTTATTAATCTCATCAACGTACAGCACATAATGTGCAATATATATCTGTTGAATATATGAATAAATAAATCCATGAATGTTTGCTAATAACTTCATCATGAGACAGTACTAGCACAGTGGTGGTTCATGCCTATAATTCCAGCACTTTGGGAGGTTGATTAGGTGGATTTGAGGTCAGGAGTTTGAGATCAGCCTGGCCAAGATGGTGAAATCCAGTCTCTAGTAAAAATACAAAATTAGCCTGGCATGGTGGCAGGTGCTTGTAATCCTAGCTACTCAGGAGGCTGAGACAGGAGAATCCCTTTAACCTGGGAGGTGGAGGTTGCAGTGAACTGAGATTGCACCACTGCACTCCAGCTTGGGTGACAGAGTAAGTCCATCTCAAAAAAAAGAAAAAAGAAAGTTCTAGTACATCACCGTACATGGAAGTAACCATGTGATTCACATCTGCAATTTAAAATTTTATTAGACACCTTAAAACAGTAAGAAGAAACAGGTCATATTCATTTTAATAGTATCTAACTCACTATATCCAAAATAGTATCATTTCAACATGTAATCATTGTAAAAATTATTAATGAACTATATTACATCTTTTTTGTTTTGTACTGAGTCTCTAAAATCCAGTCGTATTTTTCACTTGTACTACATCTCAATTTGGACAAGCCACATTTCAAGTGCTCTATAGTCATGTGGATAGCACGGTTCTAATGCAATTCTGCAATTCAGGTGTCAGAATAATATAGTGGGGGCAGAGGTTTGGAGGGGGAGTCTTTGTAGTCATTGACTTCCTGAGTTCCAGTGTTGGCTCTTGAACTTACTAGTTGTCAATGACATGTAGCCAAAACCCACCAGGAACAAGTTGGCTTGATTGCTTTTGGAGACAGAAGACACATCGTTGGGAATGGGGAGATGTCTGGGTAAAGGAATGTTAGGATGGTTTTATTATAGGATTTGTGTTTGTGTTAGGTGACCTGGGAGGGCTTAAGGAAGAAAGGCTCTCTTCTGGACTGGATGTTGTCAGGAAATGGGTATAATTCTAAGGTTGTATATCTTAATAAATCTTATCTAATGGAGGAAGACTAGATAGAGGTTAACACTATAATTAACAAAGAAATAAGAGTCACTCATATTAGCCAGGATAGGGGGATGTTTGGTAATTTTTGTGGTGTGTACAATACTCATATTTTGGTGGTGTTTAGACATGATTATGCAGTGGCCTTGTCTGATGTTCTGATGTTTATGTTCCACAGGAAGCAAACACCTCCTAGCAACACCAAAGCTCAGCTGATATTACCAGGCAACTCCTGGAGATCAAGGGCTGCTTTTCTCCTTTTCATAGCTATACAACCTTAAGGTAGTGATCAAACTTCTCTGATTGTTTTCTCATTTCTAAAATGGGAATACAAAAGCATCTATTTCTTCATCTCTTAAGATTATCAGTAGTAAATGAGATGCAAAGACAATGAGTTAATGCCTGGTATATGGTCACCACTCAGTGAGTGCCATCTATTGTAGTTCAAAGATTCTAAGATGCACTGTATTTTTTTAACATTTTAACATTTCTGAAAGTAGGGTGTGTCTTTCAAACAATGGCTTCTTGGAATAGATGAAATGTAGTATTGTTATTTCTGAAATCTCTGGTTTGGGGGACACTTCCTTGTCCCCTCCAGTTGCTTAATCCATTCCGGGTGAATTACTTTACTTTTTAACCTTCCATACTTTCACAATTTCTCCGTAGGCGCCCTCTGGGGTCCTCTCCCAGCCACAGACTTTTAGCATGCGCTGCATCCCCAGGCAATACGGGCAGTGCGGCGGCAGCACTCGAGGGCTTACGGCGGCGCGGCGCCCGAGCGGCCCAGCAGCTGAAGGGAAACCGGTGCGTCCCCGCCCGCCCGGCCGTCAGCTGATGGGCCGCCAGCCGAGGAGGCAGCCGCCGTCGCTGCGCGAACATGGCGGCCGAGATCCACGCCAGGCCGCAGAGCAGCCGCCCGGTGCTACTGAGCAAGATCGAGGGGCACCAGGACGCCGTCACGGCCGCGCTGCTCATTCCCAAGGAGGACGGCGTGATCACTGCCAGCGAGGACAGGTAGGCCCAGGCTCAGCCGGGGCGGCCCGAACTCCCCGACGACGGGGTATGGGAGCGGTGGGGTCCGCGGGCCCGGCCTTTCCTGCGTGAGGGGCTCCCCCTGGCAGCGCGGCCCCGCACCCACGCCGCGCCGCTTTGATCTGCTGGGTTCTGGGTTCCCTCCCCCCTGTCCTCCAGTTTCGACTTGCACCTTTCCAGCCTGGGACCCCGGTCCCGCCGCGCCCCTGCAGCCCGGATACCCTGTCCCACTGCGCGCCTCCAGCCCGGGAACTCTGTCTCACTGCGCCACTCAAGCCTGGGACTCCTGTTCCAACGTGTCTTTCCAGCCCAGGACCCCTATTCCAGTGCGCCCTACCGCGCCCCTCCAGTCCAGGACCCCTGTCTCACCGCGCCTCTCCAGCCCAGGACCTCTGTCCCACCGCGCCTCTCCAGCCCAGGTCCCGTGTTCCAGTGCGCCCTACCGCGCCCCTCCCAGCCCATCGCGCCCCTCCAGCCCAGGACCCCTGTCCCACATCGCCTCTACAGCCCGGGACCTCTGTCCCACCGCGCCTCTCCAGCCCAGGACCCCTGTCCCACCGCGCTTCTCCAGCCCAGGACCCGTGTTCCAGTGCGCCCTACCGCGCTCCTCCCAGCCCACTGCGTCCCTCCAGCCCAGGACCCCTGTCCCACCTCGCCTTTCCAGCCCGGGACCTCTGTCCCACCGCGCCCCTCCAGCCCGGGACCTCTGTCCCACCGCGCCCCTCCAGCCCGGGAGCTCTGTCCCATCGCGTCCCTCCAACCCCGGACCGCTGTCCCATCGCATCCCTCCAACCCAGGACCTCTGTCCCATCGCGCCACTCCAGCCTGGATCTCCTGTCCCACTGCGCCTCTCCACCCCAGGAACTATGTCCCACCGCGCCGTTCCAGCCTGGGACTCCTGTTCCAGTGCGCACCAACGTGCCCCTCCCAGCCCACCGCGCCCCTCCAACCCGGGAACCCTAACCCGTGGTGTCGCACTAGCCTGGGACATTCGTCCCGGTCTCTTGTCTCTTACGGGGTTTGACCTGGTGCTCGGAAGGTGTTTCTGGGCCCTCCCGGGTTAGTTCCAAATCGTCTCCTCTGGAAGCCTGGAGGACCCGCGGCTTGTCACCGCGGGGCCTGGTGCCCGGGTTTGCCTCTTTGCGAGGAACCTCCAGCCGCTTTCGCTGTCTTTCTTCTCCTGTAGTCAGGGGTTTCACGCCACGCCAGGCCTATAGACCAGTTATTTTTGCCACAGCTGCTAGAATCACCTGAACTCTTACTTAACTAAATAGGTTTTCGTGAAACTGACTCATTTTTAAAAAGATTTAGATGCATTTATTTTAAAAGGAAATTTTATTTATATCATCATTAGGAAAACTAACGTTACTCACCAGACAGAATAAACTAATAATTAAAACGTGTTCATTGTTGTGCACAGAGTCCTCTCTTGTACTGTGACATCTTGGATACTCACCACACTTTGGGAAACACTGATTTGGTCCTGTTTTCTCATTTCTCCTAAGAGGAAGCCAAGGCCGGTGGAGGTGTAGCTTGTTACTAAGTCACGGAAATACTGGTGAAGCCAGAACTGCAACCCAGGACTCCCACCAGCTCTCTGGTCTTCTGGGGCTGAGTGATTGGCTTGGAGCAATATTTACGATTTGACTTAAAACTTTAGCGTCTTTAAAGTCCTAAAGGTTTACAATGTCAGTAGCTTTCCGGTGGGAATTTGAAGGAAATGACTGATGTTTATTGAATGAAGCTGTGCTTCCTTTATGCAATGAGCCGTCTTAAATAATGAGAGTCCACAAGTCCAGAGGCTTTCTGGAGGACGGAAGGTACTGCTGTTCTCTTAAAGCTGAAGGCATAGTCTCTAGCCTTTTGTAATTATACTCCTAAGTGACATTAACACTTGTCCTGAATGGGAAGAGAAAGCCTGAAGCCCCCAACCCCTGTTGGTCCTTTGGATATTGCTTTCGAGTGAGCTTGTGCCTTTTTCCTCAATTAAATAATGAGCTGATTGTGAGCAGGCAGTGGCCTCTCCCTGCTGGTTCACACGTAGCTGACCTCAAACAAGGAGGGGAGTGATTGGTAGGACCTGGGTGTGGGCGTGTAAAGCAGGAAGGAGTGAGAGAGATCGGGTGCTTGAGACATGGGGAGAAGATGGGGACCTGAAAAAGGCAAAGACAGAAGAATGACTCTTGCATGATGTGAACGTAAATGCAGACAACACTTTTTAAAAGGTAGCAGACTTCACCGGGCGTGGTGGCTCACGCCTGTAATCTCAGCACTTTGGGAGGCCAAGGCAGGCAGATCATCTGAGGTTGGGAGTTTGAGACCAGCCTGACAAACATGGAGAAACCCAGTCTCTATTAAAAATACAAAATTAGCTAGGCATGGTGGCGCATGCCTGTAATCTCAGCTACTCGGGAGGCCGAGGCAGGAGAATTGCTTGAACTGGGGAGGCGGAGGCTGCGGTGAGCAGAGATAGCGCCACTACAGTCCAGCCTGGGCAACCACAGTGAAACTCCATCTCAAGAAAAAAAAAGTTAGCAGCCTTTATTCAGTCAAATATTTCATTCATGACTCATGCACATTGGGTAAATGGCTGAATATTTGAGATTGCTGGTCAGGAGCAGTGCTGATAAATGTTTTTGGAAAGTGATTACTAAGCTGCTCTGGGACTGAAACGTTCTGGGGGAGTTTGCATCTGCTCACATTTTTACTTGCTCATCACTGTGACTGCAGACCCCAGGTAGATGACTGGACCAGGAGGGGGTTGATGTTTGAGGTTTCTTTTATGTTCAGGCCCTTGCAACTTCCTTGAAGGGAGAACAACCTTTTTAGTAGGGGCCACATTCAGGAAATTTAATGAAAGCACATGGACCTGGGTTTTTTGCTGGTGTTGGCTATGGTGGTTTGTTTTCACATTGTCATAAATATGTGTCATGCTCTTCACTCATTTACTCATTCATTTAGAAATAGCTTTTTTAGCTGGGCGCAGTGGCTCATGCCTGTAATCCTGGCACTTTGGGAGGCTGAGGTGGGCGGATCACCTGAGGTTGGGAGTTCCAGACCAGCCTGACCAACATGGAGAAACCCTGTCCCAACTAAAAGTACAAAATTAGTTGAGTGTGGTGACACATGCCTGTAATCCCAGCTACTGGGGAGGCTGAGGCAGGAGAATCACTTGAACCCAAGAGGCGGAGGTTGCGGTGAGCTGAGATCACGCCATTGCACTCCAGCCTGAGCAACAAGAGCAAAACTCCATCTCAAAAAAAAAAAAGAAAGAAATAGCTTTTTTTATTGAGTGCCAGGCCCTGAGGATACAACAAGGGTCAAAAGCCACAGTACCTTGACCAGGCAAGGTGGCTCATGCCTGTAATCCCAGCGCATGTGTGGGTGGGTTCCATGCTAGACCTGTGGGGGAGACAGCTGACAGCTAAGTTGCTGTTTCCCAAGGGCTGAACAGTCTAGTGAAGAGATGGCCCCTGTGTAGTCAGCATCTAGTGCTGAGAAGACACAGGAAGAAGAGACTCTGGGCTGGGGCCAGAGCTTGGGGACAGCCTCCTAGAGAAGTTTCTTGAGCTGGTCTTCATGGATAGAGGCGTGGCATATAGAGAGGAAGGAGAGATGCACCCTTGTCCCAGGCAGAGGAAGCAGGACAGGAAGGGAGGGAATTGTAAGAGGTAAAGAACAATAGCTATTTCTAGGTGACCAGAGCAAAAGGTGTATGGTAACAATTGCAACAGAGAGGACTGAGAGCTAGAAGAACCAGTGTCCAGTTTTGTTTTGTTTTTTAAAGTAAAAAGATTTTTTTTTAGGCTGGGTGCAGTGGCTCACGCCTGTAATCCCAACACTTTGGGAGGCCAAGGTGGGTGGATCACCTCAGGTCAGGAGTTTGATACCAGTCTGGCCAACATGCTGAAACCCCATCTCTACTAAAAATACAAAAATTGGCCGGGTGTGGTGGCTCATACCTCTAATCTCAGCACTTTGGGAGGCCAAGGAGGGCAGATCATTTGAGGTCAGGGGTTTGACCAGCCTGACCAAGATGGAGAAACTTCGTCTCTACTAAAAATACAAAATTAGCCAGGCATGGTGGTGTGCACCTGTAATCCTACTTACTCGGGAAGCTGAGGCAGGAGAATCACTTGAACCCAGGAGGGTGAGATTGTAGTGAACCAAGATCATGCTACTATTGCACTCCAGCAGCCTGGGCAACAAGAATGAAATTCCATCTCAAAAAAAAAAAAAACAAAAACATACAAAAATTAGCTGGGCATGGTGGCACACACCTGTCGTCCCAACTACTCAGGAGGCTGAGACAGAAGAATCACTTGAACCCGGGAGGTAGAGGTTGCAGTGAGCCAAGATCACACCACTGTACGCCTGGGCAACAAGAAATTTTTTTTTTAGAGACAGGGTCTTGCTCTTGTCACCCAGGCTGGAGTGCAGTAGTATGATCGTAGCTCACTGCAGCCCAAACTCCTAGACTCAGGTAATCCTCCTGCTTCAGCCCCTCAAAATGCTGGGATTACAGGTGTGAGCCACCATGCCTGGCCAGCATCCAGTTTTGGAAAGGTCTTCCTGTATGCTACTGTTAGGAATTTGGACTTTATTTTGCAGACAGTGCAGAACCATCAAAGAGTTCAAAACAGGCAAATGACATGATCGGAATTTATAATTTAGAAATAACAATAGCTAACCTGTTGAAAGTCCCTTTTCTCTACGAGAACAGAATTGGGTCTTATGTGGTGCTGCATCCAATCCTCACACTGCCTCCCCATAAGGGAGGTACAGTCACCTTCTCCTATCAGCAGTTCCAAAATTTAGTGTATTCTAAACATCAGAAGTGTGTATGTGTGTGTGTGTAAATTGGACCTGAACATTCATTTGGTGATAAAATTTGGCGTGAACAAATAAGACTGTTTGTAATCTTTATTTACTGCATGCAGTGTGAATATTCATCTGTTTTACTGTAGAAATAGCAGTGCATTTAATTGCAGGTGCTGTGCCAGGTCTTATGGAATGTATGGTGTATGCATCATATTGTAATGGCCGTTTGGCAGGTCAGAAAACTGAGGTACAGATGTTGAAGTAACTGCCCAGAATCATATAGTTATTAAATGATAGGACTGAGATTTGAACCCAGATCTAACTCTGAGGCCCTAGTTCTTTCCACCATGCACGTGGTTTTTCTATACCTATGGAGAAACTGAATCCAGGCAGTATCAATCAATAGTTGAGTATACCGGCAACAAGTGTAAAATACTAGGATTCTACCTTTTGCCATGATTCTATTAACGTTCCTTCTTTCTACTAGTTTCAGAGTTTTAAAAAAAATTGGCTTGTACCTTCTCTATACAACTTTCGCTTTAATATATAGAAAACTAGCTCTTTTTTTTTTTTTTGGAGACGGAGTCCTGCTCTGTCACCCAGTAGCGTGATCTTGGCTTGCTGCAACCTCTGCCTCCCAGGTTCAAGCGATTCTCCTACCTCAGCCTCCCAAGTAGCTGGGATTATAGGCACCTGCCACCACACCCGGCTAATTTATATATTTTTAGTAGAGACAGGGTTTCACTGTCTTGGCCAGGCTGGTCTTGAACTCCTACCTTGTGATCCACCCAACTCGGCCTCCCAAAGTGCTGGGATTGTAGGCATGAGCCAGTAGCTTTTTACATTTAAAGCAGGGTCCAGCTGAAGTGAATTCATTTTACAAATGCTAAAAGCAGTGAGAACTAACTGAGAGCATTTTAAGAGGAAACATGAAAGGAATGAAGGTCTTCCTGAAGTTAGTGTCCACTTTTGTAAAGTCTAGGCCAGTGGTTCTGGACCAGGCATGGTTTTGCCCCTCGGGGCATTTAGCAATATCTGGAGACATTTTTGGTTGTCACGAAGTGGAGGAGGTGATGTGGTTTGGCTGTGTCCCCATCCAAATCTTACTTTGAATTGTATCTCCCATAATTCCCATGTGTTGTGGGAGGGACCCAGTGGGAGATAATTGAATCATGAGGGCAGTTCCCCCACTCCATTACTGTTCTTGTAATAATAAGTCTCAGGAAATCTGATGGTTTTACAAGGGGAAACCCCTTTCACTTGGTTCCCATTTTGCTGTCGTCTGCTGCCATGTAATACGTGCCTTCTGCCATGATTGTGAGGCCTCCCTAGTCACATGGAACTGTGAGTCCATTAAACCTCTTTTTGTTTATAATTACCCAGTTTCTAGTATGTCTTTTTCAGCCATGTGAAAATGGACTAATACAAAAGGGTACTATTGGCATCCAGGTAGAGGCTAGGGATGCATCTCGGTATCCTGATATGCCCCACACCAAAGGATTATTGGGCCCCAAATGTCAATAGTGCTGATGTTGAGAAACCCAGGTCCAGGCTTCATGTACTTGTTTATCTGGCCTCTCTAGAACACTTATTATTTAACTTGAGTGTGCATCAGAATCACCTGGAGGTCTTGTTGAAACCTAGGTTGCTGGACCCTACACCCAGAGTTTCTGATTTGGAAAGTCGGGTGAGGCCTGACAGTTGGCATTTCTGCCAAGTTCTCAGGTGATGTTGATGCTGATGCTGCTAGCCCAGGGACCACCCTTAGAACCATAGCTCTACGAGAAAGGAGTGTTATTTGTCACTATGCCTGCCTATGCACAATCACCAAGAAAGAACACTGAATACAAAAATTAGCCGGGCATGGTAGTGTGCACTTGTAATCCTAGCTACCTGGGAGACTGAGACAGGAGGATCACTTGAGCCCGGTAGGGGGAAGTTGAGATGAGCTGAGATTGTGTCACTGCACTCCAACCTGGGTGACAGAGCAAAACCCTGTCTCAAAAAAAATAAAAATAAAAGAATACTGCTTACATTTTATCCTCTTTTTTGTCAGCTTCTGGGATATATTTGGCTGGGGGCATTCACATGTACCCACTTCATTCACTGTAATCAAACTGCATATGACAGAGCTAGATACAGTCAGCCCTTTAAAGAGTATTAAGCCAATCTGGAATATCAAAGTTTAATTCCATGACATCTGGAATTAATAGTTTGGGTGGTCAGCTCAGGGTTTTGCTTAGAAACCTTTATGGATTAATGTGTCATGAATGGTTAGTAGAAAATGGAACTACTACTTCTTGTATGAAGTCATTTGTATTTTGCTGAAGTAATAATTACCTTAAGCTCTTTAATTTAAATTTCATTCTTTTGCTAAACCTAAATTACTATTTTCAACTTTACTTTAAATTTCTTAACTTTGGAACTGAGAATTTTTGTAAAGAATTATTGTTATTATTAGGAGATGGGGTCTTACTTTTGTATCCAGGCTGGATTTGAACTGTGCTCAAGTGATCCTCCTGCCTCAGAGTCCTGAGTAGCAGGGACTACATGCCTATGCCACCATACCTGGCTAAAATTCTTTTTGTTGTTATTGGTTTTTGTTTTGAGATAGGGTCTCACTCTGTTGCCAAGGCTGGAGTGAAATGGCATGATGCTTGGCTCACTGTAGCCTTAACCTTTTGGGCACAGCTGATCCTTCCATCTCACCCTCCCAAGTAGCTGGGACTATAGGCATATGCCACCATGCCCAGCTAGTTTTTGTAAACTTTTTTTGAGACAAAGTCTCGCTCTGTTACCAGGCTGGAGTGCAGTGGCGTGATCTCGGCTCACTGCAACCTCTGCCTCCCGCACTGCAACCTCTGCCTCCCGGGTTCAAGTGATTCTCCTACCACAGCCTCCCAGGTAGCTGAAATTACAGGCATATGCCACCATGCCCAGCTAATTTTTTTTTTTTTGATACGAAGTCTCGCTTTATTGCCAAGCTGTAGTGCAGTGGCGTGATCTGGGCTCACTACAACCTCCACCTCCTGGGTTCAAGTGATTCTCCTGCCTCAGCCTTCTGAGTAGCTGGAATTATAGGCACATACTACCACACCCAGCTAATTTTTGTATCTTTAGTAGAGATGAGGCTTCACCATGTTGGCCAGGATGATCTCAATTCCCTGACCTTGTGATCTGCCCGCCTCGGCCTCCCAAAGTGCTGGGATTATAGGCGTGAGCCACCACACCAGGCCTAATTTTTGTATTTTTAGTAGAGACAGAGTTTTACCATGTCATCCAGGCTTGTCTCAAACTCCTGGGCTCAAGCAATGTGCCCACCTCAGCCTCCCAAAGTGTTGAGCCACCGTGCCCAGCGCTGGCTAAAGACTAGGACCTTCTTTTTATCCAGAAATTGTATTAAAAAAAAAAAAAAAAGAAACAAAAATACATAACTTCAGTAGTAAGTTTAAGAATTTGAACTTCAGTGGTGACTTTCCTGGTAGGGGAAACAGAAAATAAGACTCTGCTTTCAGAACAGAATTAAAATGGTGAGACAGTAGGAACCAGTATGTTTGCTTTTTGGACTTTTTAGCTGTGGAATGAACCAAAAACTTAGACAGTCAGTTGATTGGATGATATAATTTTTTTTTTTTCAAGACAGAGTCTTGCTCTGTCACCCAGGCTGGAGTGCAATGGCACGATCTTGCCCCACCGCAACCTTCGCCTCCTGGGTTCAAATTATTCTCCTGCCTCAGCCTCCCAAGTAGCTGGGATTACAGGCGCCCTCCGCCACGCCCTTCTAATTTTTTGTAGTTTTAATAGACATGGGGTTTCACCATATTGACCAGGCTGGTCTCGAACTCCTGACCTTGTGATCCACCTGCTTCAGCCTCCCAAAGTGCTGGGATTATAGGCATGTGCCACTGTGCCTGGCTGAATGATATAATTTTTAAAAGGTAAAAGCTTTATAAAGTCTTATAAATAAGTTAAGGCTATAGGCCTACTGTCTTCATTTTTGAGAAATAGAATTTGTGGATGAACGGGCTTATGCTGTTGCTTCGGGGCGGCCAAGATTGGTTTCTGTGGGAAACTCAGTTTGTCCTAAGTCAAAGATAAATCTCATGTGATTTAAAATACACTTAGGCTGGGAAAGAGTAAAGAATACAGAAAGCCAACTTTTAGATGTTTTTTGGCATTTTCCTGTTTTAAAAATTATACCAAATATTTACTTTAATATATTTGTTTCCAGTTAGGTATTTCTAAGTTTATTAAGATGGTTTGGGGGAAAATTTGTATGTTTATTAATTGTTCACATAGAAACAATCTTAAACAACTTGATTTTTAAGTGTTATGCCTGGGAGGAAGCTTGGCATAGCTGGAATTCATTAGTTAATATGGAAAACCAGGATGTTAACTGCTGTATTTTCATCGTCATGCAGTGCCTCAAAGTAGACTTTAATTTGTGTTCTAGAACAAACTGAAGACCTAAGAAGGCAAGAAGCCTGGGTGGCCCCACATTTACTCCTGAATTGTTAGAGTGAGCCTTCATTGTTACCATCATTTTCTTTTTATAATATAGTTAAGAACAGAGGCTTGGGAGCCAGAATGCCTCTGTTTGAATCCCAGCCCTGTGATCTTAGACGAGTTATTTGACCTCACTGTATCACAGTTTTCTGCTTTACAGGGTTTTGTGAGGATTAGGTGAATTAAACCACGTGGAAGAGTGCCTGGCACAGAGAAAGCATTATACAAGTGTTAGCTGTTATTGTTTTCATTCCCATTTATTTTCCATTTAATTACTTTAATCTTATCAAAGACTAAACTGGCACAGAGAAAGCAGTATACAAGTGTTAGCTACTATTATTTTCATTCCCATTTATTTTGCATTCTATTACTTTAATCTTATGAAAGGCTAAATATGTTTCTCCTTTGTATGTATTGTGTGTATGTGTATGTACATGCATGTGTGAAAATGAAAAAAATTTTCCTGCTTGAATAGGACAATACCATTTGAGGAGTTATTTACAATCCCAAATTCTTAGAACTGTCTTTGAGTCATGGCTTTTCTTTATATCCATATTTGGTGACTTGCAGGTCACGTCAGTGGTTAGTTTCCCTTAGACATCTTTCCCCTGCTGTATTTGAGATCCTCAAGATCGGGTTCATTGATTCGCTAGAAAGACTGACACATTATAGTCATGCGCATGGCTGTGATTTATCATAGCCAAAAGACGCAAAACAAAATCAGCCCATGGGGTGAAATCCAGAGGAAACCAGACACAAGGCATCCAAGGGTCCTCTTCCTGTGGAGTGATAAGACATGCTTGATTCAGATTGAATGAAGACACATGTGTCAGATATTGTTGATCAGGGAAGCTCATTAGAGACTTTATTCAGTGTTAGAGGCTGGTCGTGTAGGTACCCTTGGCCTAACATGTACCAAAATTCCAGACTCCCAGCAGGAAGGTAGGTGGTCAACATAAACCACATGTTTTATACTGGCATGAAGCACAGTGATTCATTCTTAGGAATTAGGGAGTAGGCAGGCCCCCTCCGGATAAACCAGGTCCCAGGCACCTGCCAAGGGCCAACCTTGCAAGCAAGCTTTTCTAAGGACAGCAGCGTCAGGCCTGCTGCGGGAACTCTTTTTTTCTGCCCACCTGCCCGTAATTACCCTAGTGTTTGTCCTCATCATCTTTTAAACCTCATCTTTTAAAGCCTATTAACTGGCTCCCCTGAGTTCCAGCATACTGTACTTGGACCTGTCCCACCAATCTTGTATCTGCAACCAGGCTTTTGTTGTGTCTTTCTCTTGCTCATGACCTTTCATTAGCTCCTTACTTAATCATGTCTGTAAAAGGACTTTGGGGGCCAGGTGGGGTGGCTCATGCCTGTAATCACAGAACTTTGGGAAGCTGAGGCAGGCAGATTGCTTGAGGCCAGGAGTTCTAGATGAGTCTGGCCAACATTGTGAAAACCCATCTCCACTAAAAATACAAAAATTAGCCAGGCATGGTAGCCTGTAATCCCAGCTTCTTGGGAGGCTGGGGCACAAGAATTGCTTGAAACTAAGAGGCAGAGGTTGCGGTGAGCCTAGATTGTGCTACTGCCCTCCAGCCTGGGCAATAAACCAAGATTCTGTCTCAAAAAAAAAAAAAAAAAAAGACTTTGGGAACCCCATAACTAGTCCCTGCCAAGCTTTATTTCCACCGTTTATCTCTCATTTATTATGGTTCTTTTGTGTCCAGTAAAGCCATTGCGTGTTCTGCCCCACTCACATCTGGTACATTTCCCACCTGGGTGCGTTTGCCTCCCTCACCAGGAACCTCCCTTGCCCTCCTGTATTCAAATCCTCCTTCGCCTCCTAGGTCCACTTCAAGTTCCACCTCCTAGATCCATTTCAAGTTTCACCTCCTCCATGGAATAATTCTTCCTAGCCCATCATTCTCTGTCCTTTCTGAGCTTCCTTCAACACTCCTAGTATCTTACTGACCATGCCTGGTTAATTGCAATCCAGTATTAGTTCCTGTTGCTTTATATTTATTCATCTTATCTTCCCACATAGTCTGTACTCCACCAGGTACTGCCTTATTAGCCACTGGTTGAATGATACAGACTTAACCATTTCTGCACAGTAAACATCTCCCCTGCTGTGTTTAGCTTTCATAACCTGCTAGTTCTTTCCTAAGAAGCAGATTGTAATGTAATTAATGATATTTGTTTCTGGAATTTAGTATTCATCTTCCCTCTCTACAAAGTATGCTTAGCATTTTTTTCTGAGAATTGTTAAGATATCATGAGCACATATATACTGATTTCATGATGTACTTTTCTTGTACTTCATTGTGAAATAATCTCTTTAACCATTCATTTTTCTTTGTCAACCACATACTGCTATACTCAGAACACTTCCCTTCAAGGTCAAGGTGAATCTACAGCAGACCACCATCAAAGAAATTTTTTGTCTGGAATTTTTTCTCTTTCTTTCTCCTCCTCTTTATACTTGATTTAGACACTTTCCATCAGTAGAGTCCAGTTGCAAAGGCTTATAGGGAGATGAGGGTGCTTGGAGTGAAACCAATGCTGATGGGAGGTATTTTTGGTTTCTAGGTTATGGTTTGTAGAAAATACAGCCTAGTATGGAATTCCTGGGATACCTGCAGTATCCCAAAGAGGCTTCTTACTTCTGTGCTGTTCTTCTTCGATGAAACCTTCTTCTCTGTTTCATTTGCTTGATTAACCCCTCATCCATTAGGACTTCTTGGGCAGTGTTTGCCTTGCCAAATCCCCCAACCCAGTATACCACCATTCCTACTCCCTAACACTAATCTACCCTTTCCCACTCCCTAACATTAATCTACCCTTTCATTGTCCTCAAAGCTCTTACCACATCATATTATTGTTACTCATTTACATATTTGTCTTTACTAATTAAATGATGACCTTGAAAATTTTTCTGGTCAGGCACGGTGGCTCACGCCTGTAATCCCAGCACTTTGGGAGGCCGAGGTGAGTAGATCACCTGGGATCAGGAGTTCGAGACCAGCCTGGCCAACATGGTGAAACCCCATCTCTACTAAAAATATAAAAATTAGCCAGGCATGGTGGTGGCAGGAGAATTGCTTGAACCTGGGAGGCGGAGGTTGCAGTGAGCTGAGATCGCGCCATTGCACTCCAGCCTGGGTGACAAGAGTGAGACTCTGTCTCAAAAAAAAAATAAAAATTTTTTTCTAACACATGAAACAGTGTAGAGCTTGTAGTAATGTCTCAAGTGTTAGTTCGTTTGAATCAGTCAAGAAATCTGTTAGAGAAAAAGAAGCATGGAACGTAATCTAAAAACAGGCCACTGGCCGGGCACAGTGGCTTACGCCTGTAATCCCAGCGCTTTGGGAGGCCGAGTCAGGTGGATCACTTAAGGTCAAGAGTTTGAGACCAGCCTGACCAACACGGTGAGACACCCCATCTCTACTAAAAATACAAAAATTAGCTGGGTCAGGTGGTGTGTGCCTGTAGTCTCAGCTACTCAGGAGGCTGAGGCAGGAGAGTTGCTTGAACCTGCCAGGTGGAGGTCACAGTGAGCTAAGATTGTGCCGCTGAATTCCAGGCTGGACGATATAGTGAGATTCTATCTCAAAAAAAAAAAATGACTACCCTTCCTTACTACAAACTGCTGCTTTGTGATTCCTTTAATTTGTGTTTCAAGACTCCTAGGCTATGGATAGAGTTTGAGCATTTTTTTTTTTTTTTTTTAATGATAGGGTCTTAGTCTGTCTCCCAGACTGACATGTAGTAGCACAATCAGAGCTCACTGCAGCCTCCACCTCCTGGGCTCAAACGATCCTCCTACCTCAGCCTCCTGAGTATCTGAGACCACAGACGTGCATCACTACTCTCCTGGGTAGTTTTTGAATTTTTGTAGAGATGGAGGTCTCACTATATTGCCCAGTGTGGTCTTGAACTCCTGTGCTGAAGTGATCCTCCAGCCTCAGTCTCCCAAGTAGCTGGGATAACAGACGTGTGCCACTGTGCCTGGCTAATTTATTTTTATTTTTTGTAGAGACAGGGTCTTGCTATGTTGCCAGGCTGGTCTCAAACCCCTAGGCTCAAGTGATCCTCCTGCCTCGGCCTCCCAGAGTGGTGGAATTGCAGGTATGAACCACCATGCCTGGCCAGATGTTTTGTAATGTAAGAAAGTGTTGCCTGGGCCCTCCACGGACTCCAGCCTGTCTAGATGACTCCTGCTCTTTGGTGATTAGGGTGGTTCCTAGCCTTCTTGATGGCACAAGGATCACAAAAAGTTATTTTTATGCTAACAGTGAAAAAATTACAGCAAGAATGGTTTTGAGTTAAAAAAAAAAAAAACTCTGCAGGTTTTCAGCCATCTGGCTTCTGGAAAGGTGGTATTCAATTAAAGGGGGTGCAAATACTGGGACCACCCAGTGGCTTCTTCCCTGGATAAAATCTGCTGTGGTGACATGAGCAGTCTAATTCTTGGTCACAGACCCTTGAAGCTGTCCAGTAATTCCTCCCCTAGATTATGGGAAGGGATTGAAATTTCTGCTTTTCTCAGACAGCGTAATTCTCCTCTACAAAATGAGGCTGTTTTCTCTGCCTTTTAATTTAGAGAACAAATTCAATAACAATCTAGTATTTTTTCTCTCTGTTACCAAAAGAAAAAGACTTCTTTTTGCAGCAAGAATGAACAGGGCAGAGTTCTGGAGACTCCTTGGAAGGAAATTGCTGTTTATTTGATAAAAACAGATGGCACTGATGACTATGTTATTCCTTCTCCCTTTCAGGTGAATGTCTTAATGTCATAGGAACCATCTAGTGTACCAGAAGTACACCTTTTTTTTCCTGCATCTTCTGAAAGGACTGTCAGACTAGGAAAAATTATCCTTTGCTATAGGTGACAGAAATGTTCACAGATTTACCAAGATATGAAATAGTATCAGCATCCCTAAGAATGACCAGAGAATCAGATTTTCTCAGAATTACTGTTTGCCCAGAATTTAAAAGAAATCAGGACGGCTTAATTTGTAACATATAATATACTTTTTTTTTTTTTTGAGATGGAGTTTCACTCTTGTTGCCTAGGTTGGAGTGCAATGGTGCGATTTTGGCTCACTGCAACCTCTGCTTCTCAGGTTCAAGTGATTCTCCTGCCTCAGCCTCCTGCACCCAGCTAATTTTGTATTTTTAGTAGAGATGGGGTTTCACCATGTTGCTCAGGCTGGTCTCGAACTCCCAACCTCAGGTGATCTGCCCGCCTCAACCTCCCAATGTAAGTATACTCTTTTTAAATGATTAATTGAATGCTCTCTTTATATTAGTTTAAAATTTAAAGATGGTTAAATTGCTTTAATTCAGCTGTTTTTGAAGTGATTAGGGTGTTTCTTTGAGAAAGTTTTGAAGATACTCAGTTTTAGAGATGTTCCTGTTTCAGGCCAGGTAGAACTTGGCCTTGTGATTTTATAGAAATAATTATGTGCTAGTTGAGTTTGCTTATCAAAGTGTGAGCATAATTGTTAAGGTAATCATACTGATAATAATACTAGAAAATATGTATTGAACCCAAATATATATCCTTATGGAATTACAGTTTTAAAAATATTTCCAGTGCATTTTCTGGTACAAGGGAAAAAAAAAAAACAGAAAAAATATTAGGCCAGGTGCAGTGGCTCATGCCTGTAATCCCAGCACTTTGGGAGGCCGAGGCGGGCAGATCACTTGAGGCCAAGAGTTCAAGACCAGCCTGGCCAACATGGTGAAAGCCTGTCTCTACTAAAAATACAAAAATTAGCTGGTTGTGGTAGCGAATGCCTGTAGTCCCAGCTATTTGGGAAGCTGAGGCAGAAGCATTGCTTGAATCCATGAGGCAGAGGCTGCAGTGAGCTGAGATCCTGCCACTGCCTCCAGCCTGGGCAACAGATCGAGACTCTGTCTCAAAAAAAAAAAAAAAAAGAAAATAAAAAGAAAAAATATTAATGAATCCTGCAAGATGCCTCCTTGTTTGTGAGCCAGTGCTTTTCACAGGAAAAATTATACCTGAATCTATCTTTGTTCCTACTGTATTGTAGCTTAAATAGATGAGGCTTTCGAGATGTAGTGATTCCCTTAAGTGTATTTTAACCTTGCTTTTAATTAGCTCTTTGATAGAGTTTAACAGTGGAAGAAATAAAAAGGAATCCTTCTACCTATTCTGACCATCAGGCGTGTCTTTCAGCAGATCAAAGACTAATCTCCCTCGAATAAACACTTTATTCTTAATCATAACTGTGGTTGGAACTCCAGTTTTCATAGATCTACTATAGAAAGGTAAAGCATACCGAACTTTTATCCTTGGTAGGCAGGATAACAAACATTATTGTATGATATTTAAGAGTAATAACTTTACTTTGTACTTCCAGTGACTGCTTCTGTTTTTAAGGATTCAAATTAGCACTTCTGCAAAATGGGAATCCTATATTTCAATTAAGAGTTGAAATGGTTAATTGTGCTACCTACTTTGAAATCCTTGGCATTCAGTAAATCCCAAATGCTTTTTATTTTAAATATTAACCTCAGATTCTTAAGTATTATTAAAGGTATACTATTTATTTGGAGCAGAAAGCATTGTATCAGTTAGCTCTTGCTACATAGCAAACCATCTCAAAGCTCAGTGGCTTAAAAGAGCAGGTATTTGTCTATCTTATTTTTTTCTTTCTTTTTAAAAAAATGCTCTTTTCTTTTTTTATTTTAAAAAAATTTTATTGCTAACTATCACAGAACAGCAGGTATTTGTCATTGCTCATGAGCCCACAGGTCACCTAGGCAGTGCTGCTGGCCTCAGCTATGCCCACTCATGCTTGTGGCCAGCTGTGGGCCAGCTCTGCTGAGCTCAGCTAGACTCTTTCTTCATACCTGGGAGCAAGCTCGCTACAGGCAGGCTGAGGGGCTTCAGCTGGGACAGTTGGGCTCTCTCCCATGTCGTCATTTGTCCTCTGGTAGGCTGGCCCCTGTGGTTCATGGGATGTGGCAGTCTTCCAAGACAGGAAGTAAGAACAAACCAGGCCTCTGGACCCAGTATTAGCATCCCATTCAGCCACATTCTTTTGGGCATAGCATCACCAGCCAACCCCTATTCAAGGCTCAGAGAAATAGGCCAGGTGCGGGGGTTCATGCCTGTAAGCCTGGGAAGCCAAGGAGGGTGGATCACATGAGGTCAGGAGTTCAAGACCAGCCTGGTCAACATGGTGAAACCCTGTCTCTACTAAAAATACACAAAATTAGTCTGGTGTGGTGACGCATGCCTGTAATCCCAGCTCCTCAGGAGGGTAAGGCAAGAGAATCGCCTGAACCCGGGAGGCGGAGTTTTCTGTGAGCCGAGATCAAGCCGCTGCACTCCAGCCTGGGTGACAGAGCCAGACTCTGTCTCAAAAGAAAAAAATAAGGGTCAGAGAATATATTCCATCTCTTGATGGAAAGAGCTGCAAAATGGCTGATTGTAAGGAGCATGGTTACAGGGAGGAGTAAAGAATTGAGCATACTGCTTTTTAAATTGTTTCACCACAGGCACTTACATACTATATCACACACTGTAGCTAGATTTGGCTAAATCTAGACCTGGAGGTTGTGAGAGACTTTGTTAGAATCACCCCTCCTATTTAACACAAAGTCAGTATTTCTTTGAACCAAGTGAGCTTTGAAATTAGACCTAATTTTTTGTTTACTTTTGTAATGTTTTGAAAGACAAATTTTCACCATCTTAAAAGAGAGAATGAAAGTTGGTCAGGCAGATAACTGAAGTTAGGCTGATGCAGCGCTGCTGTTGGTTTGTATGCTTTTCGGTTTGAACCTCTCCTTGCTTCTACTTTTTTAAGTGTGAAGTGAAGACAGAAGCGTCTGTCCCTGCCATCAGGATGTGGCACCTCATTCTCAACAGACCACAAGCTTTTCATGAATTTTTTTTTTTTTTTTTTTGAGAAGGTGGTAGAGGGAAGTGCAGGGAGATGGGGAATCACAAAGTTGCTTTTCATGAATCTTGATGTCTAGAATGCCAGAAGTAGCCTTCTGTGTGCCACAACAGTGCAGCATTGTGAGCTTACAAAAAGTTAAGCAGGAGGCCAGGCGAGGTGGCTCATGCCTGTAATCCCAGCACTTTGGGAGGTTGAGGTGGGCAGATCACCTGAGGTCAGGAGTTTGAGACAAGCCTGACCAACATGGTGAAACCCCTTATCTACTAAAAATACAAAAATTAGCTAGACTTGATGGCGGGTGCCTGTAATCCCAGCTACTAGAACGGGGCTGACGCAGGAGAATTGTTTGAACCTGGGAGGCGGAGGTTGCAGTGAGCAGAGATCGCACCATCGCACCCCAGCCTGCGCACAAGCCGTGAAACTCTGTCCCAAAAAAAAAAAAAAAAAAAAAAAAAAGAAAATTAAGCGGGAACACATGCTAATGAAGAGGCCTAAGAGCTTGATGCCTTTTGGGAGCATCTTCTCCTTTATCCTTCTGCATCTGACATCTTGGCCAGCTCTGCTGGCCCTGCCTTCTGCTCACTGCTCCTTTGGGAACCATGCTGTCAAGTCCCCCAGCTACCCAGGGACCTCCAGTGTGGTGTCCAGGTCCATGTCTCCTTGTTGGTGCTGGGGCTCTCTCACCCCTCTGCACTAATGTCTCCACTAACATCTGCCCCCGATGAGTCAATCCCCTAATATCCTCATTAGGGGCAGATAGTGCTCCAGAATCTCAAGCCTGACCCAAGGCACAAGTTCATGTTGAAGGCCAGCATAGGCCAGGGTGAGCGTCTTCAGTGATGGACAGCTGAAGCCTCTGGTGTCTGCCTTACTGAAAAAAAGAAAAGTCATTCCCCTGTATTTGAAATTGCTTCTGATTCTAATGGCTTCTGTTTTTACTTTTGGTGGGGACAGCAATTTAAAGGACACACTCTTAGGGAGTGGAACATTTTTATATGTAGAATCTTAGGTAGCCACTCTTGAAAATCAGACTGAATAAGTCCCTAAGTACCTCAACGCTCATTGCAAAGTGCTTAACGGTGGCTCACTGGGGAGGTCAGCAGGTACCCTTCCGTTATGCCGGAACTCAGCCTCCACATCTTTTCTCTGGGGTTCTCACAAGGATCCCAAGACATTGTCTGCTTTGCAGGTGGATTCTCTTCTCCTCCCCTTTGCCTGCCCCTTATCAGCCTCCCTACCTGCCCTGCCCTGCCCAGCCTGATGTAGTGTGGATGCATAATTTAGTTATACGATTTGATACATGCATACCTTGTTTTATTGTGCTTCTCGGATACTGTATTTTGTGCAAATTGAAGGTTCATGGCAACCGTGCGTCAGGCAAGTCTATCTGTGCCTTTTTTCCAATACATTGTGCTCACTTTATGTCCCTTTGTCACACATTTTGGTAATTCTTGCAATTTTCCAAACTTTATTATTTATCTGTTATGGTGGTCTGTGTTCAGTGATCTTTGATATTACTGTTGTAATTGTTTTGGGGATCCACAAACTGCACCCATATAAGATGGTGAACATAAATGATAGTGTGTGTGACCTGACTACTCCATCAGCCGGCTGTTTCTCTGTCTCTCTCTCTCTCTCTATCTCCCTGTCTCCTTGTCTCTCTGTCTCTCCACCCCAGGCCTCCTTATTCCCTGAGACACAGCAATATTGAAATTAGGCCAGTGAATAACCCTGCAATAACCTGTAAGCATTCAAGTGAAAGGAAGAGTCACATATCTCTAACTTTAAATCAAATGTTAGACATGATAAAGCTTAATGAGGAAGGCACATCAAAAGCTGAGATAGGCTGAAAGCTAGGCCTCTTGCACCAAACAGCCAAGTTGTGCATGCAAATGAAAAGTTATTGGGGAAAAGTGAAAGTACTAATTTAGTGAAAACATGAATAAGAAAGCTAAACAGCCTTATTGATGATATGGAAAAAGGTTTAGTGATCTGAATAGAAGATTAAACCCAGCCATAACATCCTCTTAACCCAAAGCCTCATCCGGAGCAAGGCCTTAATCCTCTTCAATTTTATGAAGGCTGAGAGAGAAGAGGAAACTACAGAAGAAAAGTTTGAGGCTAGCAGAATTGGCATATTACCTTTAAGGAAATAAGCAGTTTGCGAAACATAAAAGTACAAAGTGAAGTATCAAGTGCTAATGTAGAAGCTGCAGCAAGTTATCAGAAGATCTAGCTAAGGTAATTGGTGAAAGCAACTATATTAAACAACAAATTTTCAGTGCAGACAAAACAGAATTCTATTGGAAGAAGATGCCATCTAGAACTTTGGTAGCTAGAGAGGAGAAGTCAGTGCCTGGCTTCAAAGCTCCGAAAGATAGGTTGATTTTCTTCTTGGGGCTAATGTAGCTGGTAACTTTATATTGAATCCAGTGCTCATTAACCATTCCAAAAATCCAAGGACCATTAAGAATTATGTTAAATCTACTTTGCTATGTGCTCTATAAATGGAACAACAAAGCCTGGATGACAACATGTCTGTTGACATCATGGTTTACTGAATACTTTAATCCCATTGTTGAAACCTACTGCTCAGAGAAAAAGTCTCCTTTCAAAATATTATTGGCCGGGAACAGTGGCTCATGCTTGTAACCCCAGCACTTTGGGAGGCCAAAGCAGGCAGATCACTTGAGGTCAGGAATTCAAGACCAGCCTGAGCAACATGGAAAAACCCTGGCTCTACTAAAAATACAAAAATTAGCCAGGCATGGTGTTGCACATATATAAGTCCAGCTACTTTGGAGGTTGAGGCATGAGAATCGCTTGAGCCTAAGAAGCGGAGGTTGCAGTGAGCTGAGATCATGCCACTGCACTCCAGCCTGGGTGTTGGAGTGAGACTCTGTCTGTCTGTCTCTCTCTCTCTCTATATATATATATTTGCTTATTGAAAATGCACCCAGTCACCCAAGAACTCTGAGGATGGAGATGTACCAGGAGATGAATGTTGTTTTCATGCCTGCTAATACAACATTCATTCTGCAGCTCATGGATCAAGGAGTAATTTTGACTTTCAAGTTTTATGATTTAAAAAATACACTTTTGCGGGGCACAGTGGCTCAGGCCTATAGTCTCAGCACTTTGGAAGGCTGAGGTGGCAGGATCACCTGAGCCTAGGAGTTTGAGACCAGCATGGACAGTAAAATGAGGCCTGATCTCTACAAAAACCTTTAAAAAGTTAGCCAGGTATAGTGGTATGTGTCTGTAGTCCCAGTTACTGGGGAACCTGAGGTGAGAGGATCCCTTGAGCCTGGGAGGCATAGGCTGCAGTGAGCCATGATTGTGGTACTGCATTCTAACCTGAGTGACCAAAGGAGATCCTATCTCAAAAAAAGTTTTTTTTATAAGGCTATAACTGCCATAATAGTTCCTTTGATAGATCTGGGCAAAGTAAATTGAAAACCTTCTGGAAAGGATTCACCATTCTAGATACCATTAAGAACATTTATGATTCTTGGAGAAGGTTAAACTGTCAATATTGAAGAAGTTGATTCCAGCCCTCATGGATAACTTTGAGAGGTTAAAGCCTTCAGTAACTGCAGATGTGGACATAGCAAGAAAACTGGAATTAGAAGTGGAACATATAGATATGACTGAATTGTTGCAATCTCATGATAAAGGTTGAACGTATAAAGAGTTTCTTATGGATGAGCAAAGAAAGTGGTTTCTTGAGATGGAATTGACATCTAATGAAGATGCTATGAATATTGCTAAAATGACAACAAAAGATTTAGAATATTCTGTAGACTTAGTTGATGGAGGAGCAGCAGGGATTGAGAGGATTGACTCCCAATATTGGAAGAAGTTCTACTCTGGGTAAAATGCTATTAAATTGCAATGAATGCTATAGAGAAGTATTCTGGGAAAGGAAGAGTCAATCAATACAACAAACTTCATGGTTGTCTTATTTTAAGAAGTTGCCACAGCTATGCCAACCTTCATCAATGACCACCCTGATGGATCAGCAACATCAACACTGAGGCAGGACCCTCCACCAGCAAAAAGATTACCCCTCGCTGAAGACTAAGATAATTGTTAACTTTTTTTTTTTTTTAGCAATAAAGTGTTTTAAAACTGAGGTATGTACATTGATTTTTAGACATAATGCTACTGCACACTTAATAGTCTATAGCGTAACTACAACTTTTATATGAGAAACCAAAAATTTGTGTGACTCAGTTTGTTGCAACATTTACTTTATTGTGACAAACGTGCAATATCTCTGAGGGTTATAATAATCTCTGTGTTATGCTTTTTTTTATAGGAAAAAAAAAGCTGACCATTTTGTAAATATTTCTTGGGGCTCCAGGACTTCATAACTACTTGTAATGACTGTATAAGCTATTGAATTACTCTATCATTAACCTTTTTAATTCTTTAACATATTTTCCCCATTTTTACTTCTTGGATAATACTTATATGAAGTTTTTAAAATTTGTAGTTCTTTTTTTTATTCTCTTAACTAATTTTTAAAGAAACAATTTCCAAGCTTGGAATTCTTTAATCAAAAGTTTATCATTAGTGTTGTTATCGTCATTATTACTATTGGGCAGGTGTATTTGTTTCTCTCTATATTGGAGCAAAATTCTTTCCAGAGAGTTAGTTCTAATTTACAATTCTGACAAACAATTGTGAGAGCCCTAGAAGGGACATTTTGCTACTGTTTTGAATTGTTCCTTTGCTTATCCCTGGATAGCGGTACATTTTAAAAACATTTTAATCTGAAATATTTAACGTAAAAAATATGAATCAATTTTGGAATTTTATTTACTTGGAAAATAAATGAATCATCTCTAGTGCTGAACAATGACAGATAAGTAAAGTGATGGGGACAGGTGCGGTGGCTCACACCTGTAATCCCAGCACTTTGGGAGGCCCAGGCGGGTGGATCACTTAAGGCCAGGAGTTCAAGACCAGCCTGGCCAACATGTTGAAACCTTGTCTATACTAAAGATACAAAAATTAGTCAGGCATGGTGACACATGCCTGTAATCCCAGCTGCTAGGGAGGCTGAGGCACGAGAATCGCTTGCACCTGGGAGGTGGAGGTTGCAGTGAGCTGAGCTCATGCCACTCCACTCCAGTCTGGGTGATGAAGTGAGACTCTGTCTCAAAATAATAATAATAATAATTAATAAATAAAGTTGATGGTAGTAGTGTGCATACCCTATAAGTTATGTATGTTTAACACAGTCATATGTGGAGATACCTTTTCTCATCTGTCCCTGGAAGATAATGTGGCTATATGCAAGTCCTTGCTTCTCTAATTAAAAGTGCAGAGGAGATAGACATTAGAAACTCTCCACAGAAATGGTAGCATGAGGAAATTTGGAAAACATTTATTAGGCTCTAAACGCAATGACACATTTCCTTTCTAAGGACCTTTTGGAAAAATATCAGACCATTGTTTTAAAACAACTTAAAAATAGAGCTTGGAAAAGAATGAACATGTTTCTAAGGTTGTGGTTTTAGGGAAAGATTTCTCTTCCCCAGACTGATACGGTTTTAGAATAGAGAAAAAAAAATCCAGCCAATAGAAAAATGGGCAGGATAAGCAGCAGGAAAAATAATGAGTTTTGTGGGTGTAAAGTTGTCAAAATATTAAAGGAAAATGTAAGCCGTTTTATCTCAGTGGAGAGAGTGATTTAGACATTCATCTAGACAAAAAATACTGTGATTTATACAAAAATAATACCATATGATCTTGATATTTTAGTGATTAGATGGTTTATTAATATCATCCTAGAATTTTAAATAGTTTGCTCCTGTAAATGTTACTAAACTATATTATGTTGCTTTCAACTTACTGAATAGTAGATTTTACTTCCAATTTACTGGATAGTAATTTTTTTTTGTCTGGAATTTGTTGAATTTTAAATAAGTGACCCAACTTAAAACTGTCTTAACAACAATTTATTAAATATTCTGGATATAATACAAAATATATTCCTATATTACTCATAGAAATGAGCTTCTCTGTTTAATACATAGGTTCTTGAGGTACAAGAACCTATGTATTCAGGGAACTTGAGGATGACAGCTCACTGGGATGCAGGCTCTGGGTTGGAGAGTCATAAGCACTAACGTTGTCAGTTGAATCTGGATTTGAGGTAACCATGGTGGGTTCTGAGCATAGGAGCACTGTGATGCAGGTGGCTCCTTGGGAGAGGTAGCTGGAGGTCAGCACACTGGAGGTGGAGTAGTGGGAGGCAAGACTCCACTACTCCTGTGAGAACAGGCTGACTGCTGTGTGAAAGATGGGACCTCGTCCGTGGTAGTCATGCTGAGGATGACAAATGAGGGTGGCAAACGTGATATACTGGAATTATTGTTCACTTCTTCAAAAACAAACAGCGACATGATTAACACACCTAAAGGAATGAACAACAGCCAGGTGTGGTGGTGCACACCTGTAGTCCCAGCTGCTTGGGGAACTGAGGTGGGAGGATCACTTGAGCCCAGGAGTTCGAGGCTGCAGTGAGCTGTGATCACAACACTGCACCCTGGATGACAACACCCTGTCTCAAAAAAAAAAAAAAAGAATAATCTTTAAAATATTCTCAAATATCTATACATTAGTTTGAATTAGGATTTAAGTAAGTCTACACATTTTAATTGCTTGATAGACCTCTAAAATCTCTTTAATCCTAAGTTTGTACTTCCTCTCTATTTTTTCCCCCTTGCAAATTATTTGTAGAAGAAAGTGAGTCATTTCTCTATGGAGTTTCTTGTAGTCTTGACTTTGCTGAATGGTGCTCAATATGTTCCTATGTCCTCTGTATTTTCTATCAATTGGGAGGTGGATCTAGAGGATTGATCCAATTGTGTTAGCCTGAAGGCTTGTTTCTATCCAGTTCACATACAAAATAGCATTAATCTCACTGTGATGCTAGGTCATCTTATTTGGTTGAATGAAGATCAACCACTAGTTTTCTTTTAATCATATGTAATAGTGAGTATAGATCTTGTGTAGAGTTGGACAGGTTCTAACAAACATGTATACCTGTGGTAACCAACACCCAGAGCCTTGCCATTCCCCTAGAAAGTTTTCCACTTCCAATTGTATTCAGTCCTCCTCTTACCCCAGAAGCAACGGCTATTCTGATTTTGCCTCTGGTCTCTGACCAGTTTTACTTTTTGTTGTTGTTGTTGTTGTTATTGTTGCATTTTTTGCATCAGTGATTTTAATAAAGAAAAACAGGCTTCCAAGGGAAGATAACCAAGCCCACTGGTCTGCAGTCCTGTAAACAAAGCCACGTGATGTTTAGCTGAGGGTGAGGATAGCTACTGTGAGAGCACCTTGTCTTCCATATGGTTCAGCTGCTGTCTGTGTTAGGCAAAGATAAGCCTTGCCCGTCTTTTTCCCTTTAGGAGAGATCTATCCACTGAGGCAAGGGCCAAACTCCATTTTTCACGAGATGGTTTTACTTTGAGCTCCATTTTCTTGTCAAGATCGTGTACCGGCCATGCCTGGTGAGACTTTGTTTATTGCAAGGTTCCCCACAGCCAGCGTGTTCACACACAACAGGGCATTTTTCCTCGTGAAAGGAGACTGTGACTCTGGAGATGACATACAGCTGTGCAGGTTCCACCCTGTTCTTCTCTTGGGCAGCAACCCATGTCTCTTTCTTGGGTGAACTTTCATGTGCTGCTGAAGATCATCTTTCCATGTAAATGTTTTCTGGCATATTGCACATGTCATTACTATTTCCTTCTTAGGAGTTTCTCTCACGTTTCAGAAGCCACGTGGGCCCAGCCTGTGGCCAGGCCCATGAGGGCTGCACGATATATGTCAAAGGGATAGGTGCTTTGACATATATACAGTGGGTGCTTCCTGATCCCCCTGGGCACACTTGAGCAGCGGGTCACTTGTGTGCTGGCCCTGGAAGATGTACAGCTGCTGATGCTTCTTAAAGATCTTCTCATGGCCTTCAAGTCATATACCTGTTGTTTTTGTGCATTTTCATGTTTATGTTGAAAATACTTCTTCAAGTTTATTTTGTGTTGAATTTTTGGTTATAGCCACCAGCTGCACAGCTTTTCTCCAGTGTGAATGAGGACGCGGGGACTCAGGTGGTAGTCCCTGACGAAGTCCTTGTCATGCCCTTCATTGCCACAAATAAATGGTCTCCCGACTTGTATAGGTGCTTGCATAGGTCTGGCTTGCAGGTCTTGTGGTAACTGGCACTGCATTGGGGAAGGAGCAGATGAACCTCCCGGGAAGTGCTATGGTCAGGGGGTGTGAGGGTCCCCCTGGTCTCGAGGGTCAGGGAAGACACTGCCTCCAGGGCATCCTACCTATGCTTCCCAGCACCCAGTTTTACTTGTTTTGACCTCAAAACTATGGAAACATACGGTATCAACATTTAGTCTTCATGTATTTTGAGTTAAGGGTGTGAACATTTATTTAGCTTCTACTGTATGCCAGAATCTACATTGCTGTTAAAAATATAAAAAGGGTCTGGTGCAGTGGCTTATGCCTGTAGCACAAGCACCTTGGGGCGCTAAGGTGGGAAGATCGCTTGAGCCTGGGAAGTCGAGGTTGCTATGAGCCATGATTGCACCACTGCACTCCAGCCTGGGCCACAGAGTGAGACCATGTTTTAAAAAATAATAAATAAGGCCGGGTGTGGTGGCTCACACCTGTAATCCCAGCACTTTGGGAGGCCAGGGCAGGCATATCACTTGAGGTCAGGAGTTCGAGACCAGCCTGGCCAATGTGGTGAAACCTTGTCTAAAAATACAAAAATTAGCCAGGCATGGTAGTGTGTGCCTGTAATACCAGGTACTTGAGAGGCTGAGGCAGGAGAATCGCTTGAACCCGGGAGGTGGAGGTTGCAGTGAGCTGAGATCGTGCTACTGCATTCCCGCCTGGGTGACAGAGCGAGACTCCTTCTCAGAAATAAATAAGAAATATAAAAATGATTGTCACAGAGTTGGCAGTGGGGACAATAAGCTGGTCATGAGTAAACTACAGAGACAGAGCAGGGCCATCACCTGCGGAGTTCCCAGGCATCCTAGGGATGCAGGTGATGGAGAATCCTGGCACCCAGAGGCCCTGAGAGTGCAGGAGCGGGAGCCTTAGTGCTCCCATTGTTTTTCGGAGGTCATAAACCCGAATATTAAACTTTGGCTATTTTGGTCGTTTGTCATTTTCCTGCATGTGCACAGGATTTCCTCTCGCCCTGTGTATGTTCTAATGAAAGAGGGCCCCAGAGACATGGCGTGGGATGATTTCCTCCCAGGGCCGAAGACAGAATTGCCATGCTGTGCTCCCTGTGTGCACGGCACCCCTCCCCATGCCACTCCTCCATGAGCCTCTTCCCACTCGCAGCCACCGCCTTCCTCTTGGCCCAGACAATCAACCACCAAGTGCGCACAGTTTGTTTTTACCAAGAAAAGTAGTTAACAGTTCTGTTTTCTTTCTATGTCATTATGTAATGAACATTTTCATGTTATTAAAATGATTTGAAATCCTGACTCCTAGGTACTGCATAACTTACCTTATATCATCATATAATATGCGACTCTATATAGTATGTATATGATGTGCATATATGATATGCTATATAATGTGTATCTGTATAAAATATACATGTATCTTATGTACTATATACTTATGTGTACATATGTATATATTTGTCCGGTTTTTCCAGTTAATTTTATAAGGTCAGTTAGGAAATAGTATTAAACAAATTTTAAAAATTAAGTTCTTATGGAACACAAAAGATAAAAATTACTAAAATGACTCTATTTTTTATTTTCTTTTCTCCACAGAACCATCCGGGTATGGCTGAAAAGAGACAGTGGTCAATACTGGCCCAGCATTTACCACACAATGGCCTGTAAGTAGCTGAACTGTCCCATTTGAGAGACATGTCTCTAATGTTTTTGGTGATTTAAATTTTAAAATGTCGGCTGGGCACGGTGGCTCACACCTGTAATCCCAGCACTTTGGAAGGCCAAGTCGGATGGATCACCTGAGGTCAGGAGTTCAAGACCAGCCTGGCCAACGTGCTAAAAGCCTGTATCTACTAAAAACACAAAATTAGCTGGGTGTGGTGGTGGGTGCCTGTAATCCCGGCTACTCAGGAGGCTGAGGCAGGAGAATCACTTAAACCCGGAGGCGGAGGTTGCAGTGAAATGAGGTCATACCACTACACTCCAGCCTGAGTGACAGAATGAGTTCTATCTCATAAAAAATAAAAATAACTAAATAAATAAATTTCAAAATGTCTGATGAGATATTGCTGCTAGATTTCAACCTGAGTTTCTTAGTTGCCTAATACCTCTCTGACAGGCTGTAATAAACTACAGGAAAAGTCCTTTCCTTTTGCAAAGGAAGTTGAGTATATAGCTTAACTGAAGTCAACTTTAACAAAACTGAAAAAAAAAATAGGAAAATGAACATGTTCTCCTTTTTTTTGTCTTAATTTAGCCAACTTATATTAATGTTAGTAGCAACTTTGTCCTTTGTAGTAGCTGATATCCGCACTTAAAAAGGACTGTGTGCCCTCTGTGGCTTCATGACTGCCTTTGCCCAACCTTTCCATAAACTCTGGACATACTGAGAGATACAGTCCAAGGTATAACACATTCTAAATAGAGAATTTTCTCAGCAGTCAGTTGTGTTCTATAAATAATTCTGGAAGATGGGTCGGACACGGTGGCTCACGCCTGTAATCCCAGCACTTTGGGAGGCCGAGGGGGGTAGATCATGGGGTCAGGAGTTTGAGACCAGCCTGACCAACACGGTGAAACCCTGTCTCTACTAAGAATACAAAAATTAGCTGGGCATGGTGATACGTGGCTGTAGTCCCAGCTACTTGGGAGGCTGAAGCAGGAGAATTGCTTGAACCTGGGAGGTGGAGGTTGCGGTGAGCCGAGATCGTGCTGCTGCACTCCAGCCTGGGCAACAGAGCCAGACTCCGTCTTAAAAAAAAAATCTGGAAGATGAAGCTTCTGCTTTGAGACTTTAAAGCACCCCTGGGATGTAGTGACATAAGAAGACACATAAACTTTAGCCCTTCATGTGAATCTAAGCAGCGTCATCACCCTTGTCTCCCACTTCTTTTCTTCAACCTTTCTGGAAAAGAAAGCCCTGCAGAGAATGCCTGGATGTCACCACAGTTCAGACGGCAAGTCAACTCCCTCCATGCCAAGTAGCCAGCCAGACAGAAGGCCTCAGTAGCTGCTAATTTCCTTGAGGCTTGGTTCTTAATGAGTGATTTTCCTCAGCTAAGGGTTTTAATACACAGAGGACCCCCTAAGAAAAGAAAAAAGGCTTTAGTGCATGTTTGATGGTTTGTTACTGAAGACCATTATAAAGTTTTCCAAAGAAGAGCTCTTGACAGTGGTTGCAGATGCTGTTGATGCTGTTCACCACTTTCTTAAGAGGTATTCCAGGGCTGTGGAGTTTGTTATAAAGACAGCAGCTAGTTATTCAGCAAACTATATCTCATCAGCTTGAGTCATTCTTTCGGGCAACTCTCTCCTCTGGTAGCACTTTCTCCTTTGCACATATATTCCATTGTGCATGCAGCATTAAGATTCTGTAATAATTTTCACAAAAAGTTAGTCATTTATTAGGGTTTTTTATTTTTCTGTCTTCTACCTACGCCTGGACAGGCTGGCCAGCTTCTCTGTGTTGGTAATCATTCAGTGAAATTGAGAGGTTGGGAACCCTAGTATGAAGATAACTATTATGAAAGGAATAGTAAAGCTTTATAATACATAGGACATTTGAAGACTTCTTGAACACCTGATCATAATTTATTATGCCAAGCAGAGGCATCTCTTCTGTTGCCTATGTCTGCATGTACCGTGGATGCATAGCCTTGGTTCTCACACTAAATTCTCACCTTGAGATATGAAGTGACTGATGTCTTAGTGAAGATGCTTATGGAGCCTGTCTGATAAATTTACTTTGGGAATTTTGGCAGCAGGGCAGAGGTGGGTGGGATGTCCTGGGCCTCTGAGCACACCTGTTACCCAGCCCACCCCAGTCTCCCAAAAAGGCTTCCGTTAGGCTAATTCCTTATTTTCCAGTGACCCAGAGATAGATCTGCTAGATGGAAGGAGCAACAGCCTGAGGAATACATACCAGTGCTGGGAAATGTTTTGTCATCATTGTGGAAAATTTTGTTAATACTATGGCTCTTACGCTTCCCACCCTTCCCTTCCTCCATCATTAGTATTTTGGTCATAGTGTATATCTCCCCAAGTCCTTCACCTTGAAGTTCATGCTCATTAGAATAGAGACAGAGACTGAGATGGATTTTTTCATATATTTATTTCAGTTACTCCTTGGCTTGCATTTCCCCCAAATATTTAGTACAACTTTGTAGTTAATTTCTCTCCCAGGACACCAAAACCTTAGCAGTAGAAATGTGCGTGCTCTCTTGGCTGTTAGCTCTTGGGCAAGTGGCAGTGGATCTCTCTGTCCCCAGCACTTTCTAACTTGGCTTAACTGTCACCTCCTCAAGGAGCTTCTAGCTCAGGAAGGAGTAACTTGAAAGAGCCGATACAGCTTCTCCACAGTGGATAGTCAACACCTGCATGTTTGTATCTACACATGTTCAGTGTGTTATTCTAGATGCTTCTTTATTGCTACTATTTGGACCTGTATCTACTGATGCTTGTCTGTTTTAGAATGACTTTTTATTTCAAGATTAAATTCAGAATACAAAAAGAAGAATGCCATGTTGGTTCTAAACGCTATCTGCAGGATGTCTTAGTGGTTATCCACTAATTTAAACTTTTTCCTGTGACTTGACAAGAGTGATTAATAAGCCAAGCCTTAGTATATTGCTATATGCAGTCCAATTATGTTTATAACATTACCTCACATAAAAAAAATAACTTTCAGAATCTGTTTAGCTAAAGAAACATGGTAACTCTTGGCTTCTATCTCTACTGTGTACTTCATGCGTTTTTTTAGTAATATAATTTTATGAAACCATCATAACAGCTATGCAAGGCAGACAATATTTTTACCATTTTGTTAACAAGCAAGCTGAGGTCAGAAGGGTTAAGTTGATTGCTCGTCATTGGAATTCCAATCCATGCTCATCTCTGACTCCAAAACCTATGCTTTCCACCACAGTGATGGGGTAGGTCCACAAACTTTTTATGCAAAGGGCCAGACAGTAAACATTTGGACTGTGTGGGCCAATCTCTGTGGCAGTTACTCAAGTCTCCCTTCCTAGCATGCAAGCAGTCATAAGCAAGACATAAATATGACATGTGAGCAATCCTAAGTTATATATAAATGTAGCGTGTAAGCAATCATAAATGAAAGGTTCTGACTATGTTCCAAAGGGAAAAAAAAAAACTATGAACAAAACATGCAGTCAGCTGGATTTAGTGTGATCCACAGTTTTAAACATTTGATTCTGGACTGCAGTGATGCCTTTTTAAAAGTTCACTGATGTGGCTGGGCACAGTGGCTCATGTCTGTAATCCCAGCACTCTGGAAAGCCAAGGTGGGCTGATCACTTGAGGTCAGAGTTCAAGACTGGCCTGGTCAACATGGTGAAACCCTGTCTCTACTAAAAATACAAGAATTAACCAGGTGCCTATAATCCCAGCTACTCGGGAGGCCGAGGCAGAACAATCGCTTGAACCCAGGAGGCAGAGGTTGCAGTGAGCTAAGATCGTGCCACTGCACTCCAGCCTGGCTGACAAATCGAGACACCATCTCAAAAAAAAAAAAAAAAAAAAAGTTAACTGATTTGAAAGATGATTTCTGTTTTGCCTTATATCCAACCCCTCTCCTTCTACATTAAATTTATAGTGCTTATCTCAATTAGAAACCCCCTTTCTAGAGAGAAAGCTAGGATATCACTGTATAATACCAAACAAAAGAAGCCTTTTTTTTCCTTTTTCAAATGTAAAAATTGTCTAGCTTGATAAAATTACCCAGCACTTTGTAATTTTTACACAAAAGAGGGATTTTAAATATTCATGTCATTTGTTATAGGGTTGGGCGTTAAAAACATTGAAAAAAACCTTAAAACAAATGCATTTAGTATCAGCTAAAAAGCAAGCAAAAGTGATGACAGTGAATCTCTGAACTCATCACAGCATGATTTGATTTGTCAAAGATAAGTGTATGCATGGTTATTAAAGAGCATTTTGATGGTATACAGATATATATATAGATCTTTGTGGTCATAATTCTTAAACATGATCGTTCTTTTAATCTTAAACATTGATATGGTGGATAAAGATGTACAGGCTCATAGTCAATTCTGACTGTTTTTTACACCATTCCAGTAGCTACCTTTCAGAGCCAACTACGTAGTTCTTGGATGCAACTGAAACAGCCTCTATGGTCTGCTTATGTGGTTAGCTATGTTTTGCTTTGGGGTAAAATTCAGTATTATAGTTTCCTTTCTTCCTTTGGCATGGATATCAGCCTTCTAGAGAGAGAGAGCTTTAAACTATATTCAAATGGTGACTTCATTTAAAAGGCATTTTTTTCTTTTACCTTTGTTTTTTGAGATGGAGTCTCGCTGTGTTGCCCAGGCTGGTCTCAACTCCTGGCCTCAAGCAGTCCTCCTGCCTCAGCCTCCCAAAGTGCTGAGATTACAGGCATGAGCCACCATATCCAGCTGCCTTTTACAAGAAGTTTTATTCCAAAGTAAATTCCAATTTGTTTTGTTTTTCCCTGGCATATGTTTTCTTGTTTCAGTTCTTCCGTTGCTATCTAAAATTCCTTAGCCTGAAACAAACCCAAACATTTTTTTCCAAATGTTCCAATTTATAAATCACTTTAATTCTAATTTTTGGTAAAAGAAAACAATTTAGAGTTTCTCCTTTCTGAAACTCATTATTTAGCCTGTGATTTCTGGAAGAGGGTAGGTAGAACATGAAAGGAGTGTTTACATGAGGAGAGGCAGCTCTTCTCCCAGTCACATAAGACTGCTATGGACAAGAAAACCTGTCTGTACCTCATAACTCCATTTACTACAAACAGGGTTTGTGTGTGTCATTGCAAAAGGGAGCATTTTTTTGACCATTGAGGGGAAAAAGTAATCCCAAGGTGGCTTTCCCAGCTTACTCACATATGCCGTAGAATGGGAATTCTGGTGCTGGGAACCCATCTTTGCACAGATTCTAGCTACTCTTTGACATTTGATGGGAAGGTTGGCAGGGGTAGGATGACCTCCTGAGTGTTTGGGCAGCAGATCACATACTGCAAGTGCTTGTCCCCAAAGCTTGCCAAGCTACAGGTAGGCCTTTCAGTCAGATGAAACTTCACGCTGGCTTGCTTCACCTAACATTATTGAAATAACAGAAGATTTGTGAAATTAAGATTTTAAACTAAGACAAGAGAGAACTTTAATAGCATTTTCAATTTATGTACTTTTTATAAAGCATTTTTACCCTTTTTCTGTGAACCTAAATTATATCGTTCTTAATCATAATGTACTTTGAAGAATGACTCAAAGTGCTTAGTTTTGCTTGTAATGTGGTCTTTCTTTCTGGCAGCTCCTTGCTCTGCTATGGCTTACCATCATGACAGCAGACGGATATTTGTGGGCCAGGATAATGGAGCCGTAATGGTAGGTAACTTATAGAACGCATTTATTATATTTTTTATATTACATTCTTTATATCGACCTCTCATGTATCATGTTGACTAGTTAACTTTGGATTAATAATGGATGCTTGATTGTTTGGCATGAAAAATGTTTAATTTAGGCTAGGCACGGTGGCTCACATCTGTAATCCCAGCATGTTGGGAGGCTGAGGCGGGCAGATCGCTTGAGCCCAGGAGTTTGAGACCAGCCTGGGCAACATGGTGAGATGTTGTCTCTATAAAAAATTAAAAAAATTAGTTGTTGTTGGTGCATACCTGTGGTCCTAGCCACTGAGGTGGGAGGATTGCTTGAGCCCAGGAGGTCAAGGCCGCAGCTAGCCGAGATTGCAGCACTCGACTTTAGCCTGGGCAACAGAGGGAAACCATGTTTAAAAAATAAAAAGAAAAAAGAAAAAATTTAAGTCAGTAAAGACATTAGGTCATAAATTGATTAAATTAAACTATTGCTTAATTTTGAGCTAGTCCCATGGAGCTCAGAATGCTGTCATAATTGATGGCTGAATGCTGCGGCTGACCCATGGATCATAACCTTCATAGAGTGATTATGTCACCTGCAGCAGCCCCCATCCCTCAGCTGTGATGGTGGAGATCCTCTGCCACTGTGTGTGTGTGTGTGTGTCCATTCAGACAGCAACTCACAGAATTCTTTCAGGCAATATTTCCCAAACTATCTTTGGCAAAGGACCTGGTATCTAAATTTCTAGTCTATTAGAGACTGGCATTTTTGTGGGTCAAATTGTATGCATATATTTATTTTTTCTTAATTGAAATATAACTTATATTAACATAGTTATATTTTTCATTTAAAGTATATAATTCAGTGGTTTTGTAGTGTATTCATAAGATTGTGCAACCATTACCATTCTCTATTTCTAGAATATTTTCATCACTCCTCCCTGCAAAAAAAATCCCATACCCATTAGCAGTCACTCTCCGTTGCTCCTTCCTCCAGCTCCTGGAAATCACTAATTTACTGAATCCAGGGATTTGCCTATTTTAGATACTTTATATTAAATAGACTCATACAGTATGTGTGGCCTTTTGTGTCTGTCTTTCACTTAGCATAATGTTTTCAAGGTTCATGCTTGTTTGAATTCATTCATTCATTCATTCATTCATTTTGCAGTGGAATATTATTCCATACTGCACTTGGTTTATCCCTTTATTAGTTGATAGACATTTGGATTGTTTTCACTTTTTGTCTATTATGAATAAAGTTGCTCTGAAAATTCATGTATATGTTTTTGTATGAACATATTTTTTTCAATTGTGTATGTATACCTAAGAGTGGAATTGCTGGGTCATACAGTAACTATGTTGACCTTTTAAGCAACTACCAAACTGTTTTCCATAGTGGCTACACCATTTACATTCCCACCAGCAACGTACAACGGTTCTGGTTTCTCCACATCCTTGCCAACACTTGTTATTTTCTGCTTGTTTTGTTTTGCTTTGTTTTTGTTGTGGTCATCCTAGTGGGTGTGAAATGGTACCCGATTGTGGTTTTGATTTGCGTTTTCCTAATGACTAGCAATGTTGAGGATCTTCTTAGGTGCTTATTGGTCATTTGTGTATCTTCTTTGGAGAAATATCTGTTTAAGTCCTTTGCCCATTTTTAACAGAGTAATTTTTAATTGTTGAGTTGTAGGAGTTTTTTCTGTCTGTTAGATACTAGACCCCTATCAGATATATGATTTGCAAATGTATTCTCCTATTCTAAGAGCTGCTTTTTTACTTTTTTTTAAGTTTAGTGAAGTCCAATTTATCTTTTTTTTTTTTTGGTTACTTGTGTTTTAGATATCATATCTAAGAAACCATTGCCTAATCTAAGGTCATTTATACCTATGAAGATAAGTAGATTTACACCTATATTTACTTCTGAGAGTTTCATAGTTTAGCTTTACATTTAAATCTTTGATTCACTGTAAGTTAATTCTTATATGTGGTATCAGGGAGGGGTTCCACATTTATTCTTTTGTATGTGGACATCCAGTTATCCCAGCACCAATTGTTGAAAATATTATTTTTTTCCCATTTAATTTTCTTGGCATCTTTGTAATGGAACCAGCCAGGCAGTGAGCCAGGGAAGAGTTTCTAGAAAAGAATGTCCAGAAGACCCCAAATAGGAAGGATCTCTGTGCATCAGAGGACTCAGAGGAGGTTATTGTGGCTTGATGGTGCTGGGTGATAGGGAGGCACCCTAGGGCAATTGGAGGAGTGGGCAGAGGCCAGGTCATGCAGGGTCTTATAGGTCTGGGTAAAGCTTTAAATTTTATTGTAATTGCAGTGAGAAACTGTTAAAGTGTTTTCAGCAGATGAATAGCATGCTATAGTTTACATTTTTCAAAGATCCCTCTAGCTGCTGGGTGGAGAATGGATTGAGGGGCAGCCAGAGTGGCAGTGGGGGAATTGGGCTGTTTTAGCGGTCTGGGTTTGGTGGCCATGAAGAAGGGGACAAGTGGATGCACTTGAGATAAGTCTTGGAGACATCTGTGATAAGTTGACTGTGTAGAAGAGAGGAAGAGAAGTCGTGTGCTAGCCAGGTTTTTGGCTTGAGAGCTGGGTAGGAAGTAATATCATTTGCTGAGAAGGGCAAGGCTGGGCCAGGGAGGCAGTTGGAGGGAGAGGGAACAGTGAGAGCCAGCCATAGTTTGAGATACCAGTGAGTTTCCGAACAGCCATGTGAGGTTGGCACGGGATAAACAAAACTGGAGCCCCAGAGAGGTCTGGGCTGAGGGCATCATCATCAGGTCATTTTTCAAGCCACAAGAATGATAGTGAGTAGCAGGGGAGGGAATAAAAGAAGCCGGGGCCCAGACCTAAACAATGACAGTGTTTTAGAAGAGGAGGTCAGACAGGGAGGAGGGGGAATGATGATCCTTGAGTGTGATGGTAAGGGGCCCAGACCACCTCGTGTAAGCTGAATTTCCTGACCTTGCATGGTCATACTAATCATTGAGGGAACTTGCTGAAATACAGATTCCCTGGCTCAAAACCAGACCCAGAGCTTCAGAATCACTAGGGAGGGGCCTGGGAATCTGTATAATAAGTAGCAAGTCCTCTAGGTGAACCCTAGGACCAAGTGCTTAAGGGAAACTACACAGTTGCCCTAAAACCATTGAGAAGCAGGAGCAGGTTTCTGGTTTTTGTCAGCTCAGCATAACAAATGTGTAGCAGGCTTTGAGGGGACAAGGCTGAAAGTACGGGTGCCAGTTAGGAGGCTGCCTCCGAACCCCAATGTAAAGTCATGAAACACCGGGGCAGGGATGGAAAAGAGGCCGTGGTCTCAAGAACTGTCTGGGAAGCAGGGCTGGGCGTTTGAATAAATGTGCATGTTGAAATGAGCTTTAAGGTAACTTACAGGTTTCTAGCCAGGAGTTAGCTGTCTTCAGAGACAGAAAAGATGCTGATCTTTTTGGGGAAAGGTGATGAGTTCAGTTTTGAGAACTGAACTTGCACGTGTGCCTGAACCTCAGGATTTGGTCTGGGCAGGGGTTGGGAGTTCTTCGAACCTGGATGTCAGTGGAAACTACAATGGTGGCTGCCGTGGAGAGTGGGTAGATTGAGAAAAGCAGAGGGCCAAGGTCATGTTCCTGGCAGAATGTCAATATTTAAAGGAAAGCCAGAGGACTGGGAGCCTACAGGAGAGACAGGAAGAATGGGCGAAGTGAGAGGAGAGCCAGCCAGGACAGTGCAGCTGTGGAAGCCGGAGGGCAGTGAGTTTCAGGGAGTAGGTGAATAACCGTGTCAAGGGCAGGAGGGAGAGGATGAAATCGGGCCTTGGTGGTGCCCTTGGGGTGGCATTAGAGGGCAGCTACTGATAACAAGAAGAGCCTCTCCATGCAGTGGTGGTGCAGTCCTGGTGAGCCATGGACTGTCATGTGACTGGGAGATGAGGGAGCCAGAGAGCCTGAGGTTAACCAGGGTGGGCTGGTCATTAGAGAAGCTTTTGACTGAGAAGGGGACAAGGAAAGTAGAAGTATAGTTGTGAGAGTTTCATTGTTTTTCTTAATGAAAGAAGAAGCCTTGGACCAGGTATGGTGGCTCATGCCAGTTATCTCAGCACTGGGGGGCTGAGACAGCAGGATTGAGCCCAGGAGTTGGAGATCAGCCTGGGCAATATAGTGAGACCTCATCTCTACAAAAACTTAAACAATTAGCTTAGTGTGGTGGCATACCCATGTAGCCCCAGCTACTCAGGAGGCTGAAGTGGGAGGATCACTTGAGCCTGGGAAGTGGAGGTTGCAGTGAGCAGAGATTGCACCACTACACTCCAGCCTGGATGGCAGAACAAGGCTCTGTCTCAAAAGAAGGAAAAAAAAAAAAAAAAAGAAGCCTTGATTTAAGGGCTAGGAAGAAAGAGCCAGTGGAAGGGACAGGCTCCCTGCCTGTGCAGTTCTCACAGCAGGAGGCCGCAGGTGAGGGCGCCAGTAATGCACGCCACGGTAGTGAATGCCGAAGCTCTCTGTTTTCCCCTTCTTCTGACAATTTTATAGGAATGTCATGACGATGCGCAGGCACATACATAACGAGAAGCCACTAAATACAAGCTTCACATAGTGCAGTAGTGCAATGTTGGTGCATTTATCTCCCTATAGACCCTTCTGGTGGCCTTTGGTTCAAGGGGAGACTGTCATTATAGGATGGCACATAAAAACTAGTTCAATGGAAAGGGGCAATGCAAATCCAGTTTAGCATTAGTTAGCAATTGATCAATTGCTCTTCCACTGAATACAATTTAATATGTACAGTGCTGATACATATTTCTACTTTGCAAAAACAAGATGAAGAACAAGAAATTTGTATTCTTTTGTGTGCTTTTACCCCCTCACTCTGGTCTGTCAGCAAATTCATAATGTCAGTGTCAATTCAGCATTGATCAATAATAGTATTCTTGGCTGTGTGCAGTGGCTCATGCCTGTAATCCCAGCACTTTGGGAGGCCGAGGTGGATGGATCACTTGAGGCCAGGAGTTAGAGACCAGCCCGGCCAACATGGTGAAATGCCATCTGTACTAAAAATGCAAAAATATTAGCTGGGCATGGTGGCATGCACCTTTAGATCTAGTTACTCAGGACGCTGAGGCACAAGAATCACTTGAACTCGGGAGGCGGAGGTAGCACCACTGCACTCCAGCCTGGGTAACAGAGCGAGACTCTGTCTCAAAATAATAATAATATTAATTAGTGATTTTTCTTTAAAGTTTTATCTTCACAGTTTTATGTTGAGGTTGATTTATTTTTCAATAAAAAGAATGTACTTTAAATTTCTTTTCCAAGTTATAAAGTATTACATCTATAGAAAATTTGAGGCCAGGTGCGGTGGCTCACGCCTGTAATCCCAGCACTTTGGAAGGCCACGGTGGGTGGATCACCTGAGGTCAGAAGTCTGTGACGAGCCTGGCCAACATGGTAAAACCCCATCTCTACTAAAAATACAAAAATTAACTGGGCGTGCTGGTGCATGCCTGTAATCTCAGCTACTTGGAAGGCTGAGGCAGGAGAATCATTAGAACCTGGAGGCAGAAGTTGCAGTGAACCAAGATCACGCCACTGCACTACAGCCCGGGCAACAAGAGTGAAACTCCATCTCAAAATTAGTAAAAAAATAAATAATAAAAGAAAATTTTGAAAATACAGGTGTATAAAAAGAAGATGAAAACCACTCACAATCTCTAAATTTCTTTTTGTATATTAAATAGGTGTACTTTCTCCCACTAAATTGCTGAGCTACCCAGTGCCCTATTTTTATTGTAGCTGAGAGCTCTATTAGTGAGGGGGTCTTGGCAGCTTTGCTTCAATATGCAGTGTCTTGAGGGATTTTTCGTGTAATTAAGAGAATAAAATTGTTGTAGTAGGAGGGGAAGGAATGCGGAATGCTGATTTGGGGAGGAAGAAGTAGACAGAAATGGCATGCTGATCAGCAGCACTTACTTCATTCAATTTGGTCTGTTTTCCCAAAGCAATGATGGCCTGAGGACAGGTCTGATGAAAGAAGCAATTCATATCATTCCTAAAGAACTCATCTTAAGTCCCAGGTCTTGTGATAATCATTTTTGGATTTTATTTCATTTTCGAAAGTTAAGTTTCTGTTGTTTTTTAAAACCGTAACTCTTTTAATTTTTTCTTTTGTTCATTTACTTTTAGGAATTTCATGTTTCTGAAGATTTTAATAAAATGAACTTTATCAAGACCTACCCAGGTAATTATAAGGCACATTATCTTGGGTACACATACATGCAGACCTACACAAAACTTGAACATCATCTCTTAGGATGAAAATTATAACTTTTTAGTTTTGTTACCCCCCACTGTGTGAAAGACTGTTGTCTTTTGGTGATATTTCAGATTTTGCTTGCTCATTAACATTTAAAATTTTGTATATTTGGTACGTGTATCAGATTTAATTAACCATTCTTTTATTATTGGATATGTGTACTGCTTCCATTTTTTGATAACACAAACTACTTTTCATATGTGTGTGTGTGTGTATATAACTGTGAGTGTGTATACAATTTTTGATATGTGTATACACATGTGTGTATATTCTTGAATAAGTGTATACACGTGTGTGTGTGTGTGTGTGTGTGTGTGTGTATTCTCAACTGTTATTCTGACTCTAATCCTATAATCCATTGTTTTTGTTTTGTTTAAATAAAGATGAGGTCGCACTATGTTGCCCAGGCTGGTCTTGAACTCCTGAGGTTAAGTGATCCTCCCACCTCAGTCTCCCAAAATGCTAGAATTCAGGTGTGAGCCACCACACCTGGCCAAATTCTGTAATTCTGATTACTTCTATTTAAGACAAGTCCCTAGGTGCTCAGTGAGGATTTTTTTTTTTTTAAAGATGAATTCCTACAAAGTGGAATAATTGGGTCAGACATTAAAAAGTTTTTTAAATGCCCTAGATTTATTTTGCAAACTGCTTCACAGCAATAGTGTAAGTTTTTACAGTCCTGGGAATAGTGGCTGAGAATACCTGTTCACGAAGTCTTCACAACATTGCTGCCTTGTAATTTTTTTTCCTGTTTAATAGTCAAGAATGTTCCCAATTTGAAAATTATTTAAGCTTTGTTTAATGTTGACCGTTTGTCATCTTTTCTGAATCTCTGTTTATGCTTTTGCGCATATTCCCAGGGAGTTGGAGTGCTTTCTAATGGAATTGTAAGCACTTTTCACTACAAAGCTATCAATACTTTGTGACATCTGTGACATGTACCTTTTTTTCAGTTTTTACTTTATGTAAAATTGGCTAGATGAATCATAAATTTCAATATTTTAAAACTTAACAAAAGCAAGATCCCAATGACAACTTCAGGTTGAAGTTGCAAAACTAAAGCATTTTGATTAAGTTGTAGATTCCTATCAGACCAATTAGCTGATTCCCAGAAACTTCATCAGAAGACATACATTTAGCCTCATTTTATGCACCCTGTACTCCTAAAATTTTATATTTAATGCTTGCTGATAAAAGTAAAAATTAGAGTCTAGATACTTTACATACGTGTTGTTCATCTTGGTGAAATGTGGTCTAAAAATAGGATACTTTAATAAGAAGGCCACATTGCTTTTCCCTACATATTGTTTCACCTGTTCCAAATTTAAAATAGGAGAAAAGCATCCCGATGCAGTGGCTCATGCCTGTAATCTTAGCACTTTGGGAGGCCAAGGCGGGTGGATCACTTGAGGTCAGGAGTTCAAGGCCAGCCTGGCTAACATGGTGAAACCCTGTGTCTACTAAAAATAACAAAAATTAGCCAGGCATGGTGGCACACACCTGTAGTCCTAGCTACTCAGAAGGCTGACGCAGGAGAATCGCTTGAACCCAGGAGGCAGAGATTGCAGTGAGCCAAGATTGCACCACTGCACTCCCACCTGGGTGACAGAGCGAGACTCCATCTCAAAAATAAAGAAGTAAATAAAATAGAAGAAAAGTGATGCAACAATGACTATACATTTGCACTTGGAGTATGTTTGTCAGGGAAACTGTTTTGTAACAATGAACGATGACGCTTTTCAGTCTTGCATTGTTGAATAATGCACTAGCATTACTGTGTTGTTACAATACCAGAAACAACTTTGAATTCTCAGGTATCGTGTGTAGGTTTATCTTTAAAATAATAAGAATCTGTAAGTTCCTTTATGAAGTATATACCTACGAGTTTGGAGACCTTTACTTAAGTGCCTGGTCAATGTTTTTGTCAAAAGGCAAATTCCTTCATAAATTATTTCATCTAGCCAGGTGTGGTAGCTCACACCTGTAATCCCAGCATGTTGAGAAGACAAGGTGGGAGGATCCCTTGAAGACAGGAGTTTGAGACCAGCCTGAGCAACATAGAGCCCACCTCTTTAAAAAGTTAGCCAGCCATGGTGGCACACACTGTAGTCCCAGCTACTTGGGAGGCTGAGGTGGGAGGATCACTCGAGCACAGGAGTTAGAGATTATAGTGAGTCATCATAACACCACCATACTCTAGCCTGGGTAACAGATCGAGACCCTGTCTCTTTAAAAAAAGTAATCATAACGTGTCTGTGTGTGTGTGTACTTTTTCATCTGTCATTAAGTTTTTGATCAAATTATTTCATATTCACATTTCATGTTATTTTTATCTGTATTTTGGTTGTCAATTTTTTTTTTTTTTTGAGGCAGAGTCTTGCACTGTTGCCCACACTGGGGTGCAGTGGAGCGATCTCAGCTCACTGCAACCTCTGCCTCCTGGGTTCAGTCGATTCTCCTATCTCAGCCTCCCTGGTAACTGGGATTACAGACTCGAGCCACCACGCCCAGACAATTTTTTTTTGTATTTTTAGTAGAGACAGTGTTTCACCATGTTGGCCAGGCTGGCCTCAAGTGATCCGCCTGCCTTGGCCTCCCAAAATGTTAAGATTGTAGGCATGAGCTACCACGCCCCACTGGTTGTCAAAGTTCTTTATGGGATATAAGGCAGCATGGCTTTCTTTTGCAGTGGTTCCTGGACCTTTATATTTCATTGACTAATTTTAGAAAATATTTGGAGGACTAATATAGGGATTGCTTTATTCTTTGTCAAGTGAGAGTTTAAAAACTGAAAATGAAGGAAAATGGGCATGACCATATCTCAGCATACTTTCATAAAAGAAAGGATACCTAGCCAGGCACAGTGGCTCATGCCTGTAATCCCAGCACTTTGGGAGGTCGAGGTGGGCGGATCATGAGGTCAGGAGTTCGAGACCAGCCTGACCAATATGATGAAACCCCATCTCTATTAAAAATACAAAAATTAGCTGAGTGTGGTAGCACGGCCTGTAATCCCAGTTACTCAGGAGGCTGAGGCAGGAGACTTGTTTGAACCCTGGAGGCGGAGTTTGCAGTGAGCTGAGATAGTGCCACTATGCTTCAGCCTGGGCGACAGAGCTAGACTCTGTATGGAAAAAAAAAGAAAGGATACCTGGAAAAAAACAACAACAGCAGAAAGGATATACTCTTAGAAATAGGATGGCTCTTCCCAGGAAAAAATAGTTGACTATTCACGACAAAATCTTTACCACAAATGAGTTTAAACCTTATGACTCTGTGGCCTGAGTTTAACAACTACAGGTTTAATGGAAAAAGCGTTTTGAGTCAGACAGCCCAAATCAATCTATCTGTTATTAGACTTTCAGCATATATTAATATTTAATATTTGCTTCTCGGTTTTCTTATCTGAAAATGGGTATAATATACACCCTGTAAGTATTATGCAAATTAAATATCATTAAAGCAGAAAAAGCATTAGGCTACACATCAGACGCTGAGACAGATCTTGTGAGACATAGTCGACTCAAATTTAATACGTTTTTCAGTTTTAAATTTTTATTTTTTAAGTAGAGATAGGGTCTTGCTGCCTTACCCAGGCGGGAGTGCTGTGATGCAATCATAGCTCAATGTAACCTTCAACTGCTGGGCTCAAGAAATCCTCCCCCCTCAGCCTGCTGAGTAGTAGGACTACAGGCAGCTGCCACTGTGCCCAGCTGATTTTTAAACATTTTTTGTAGACATGAGATCTTGCTTTGTTGCCCAGGCTGATCTCCAACTCCTGGCTTCAAACAGTCCTCCTGCCTCGGCCTCGCAAAGTGCTGGGATTATAGGTGTGAGCCACTTTGCCCAGTGAATTTAAGATTAATAGATGTCATAGCATCCTTTAAGTTTCAGAATCCTTCATGAGTATTTAATTGTTCAGTGTAACCTTTTAGCAGTGGATGAATCTGACCTTCATGGAGACTTTTGGGGAGAGTCCCTCAGTTCTTCCTAAGCAATCTGTACAGCTGAAAGCAAGGTCAGCAGTTTCTCTGTCTGGCCTTTGATTTCATTCATCACACTGGACACTTATTAAACATCTACTGCATGCAAAGTCTGTACCAGATGAAGTAGAAGGCAGGTTACACTGCCCTGGTGTGGCTTATAATTGACCTGGAAATATTTCCAGAGTTGGATAAGAGAGAGAATACCTTCCTCATTCTCAACTGTTATTTTGGAACAGAGAACTTTATAAATGCTTTGTCTTTATGAATAATAAAAGGTTAACACTGATAAAAAGTATTCCAGAAACAAAACACGTAACGTCATTTTTTAATTTTAGAAAACTGCAGTTGCTCTTATTTAGAATGCTGTTGTTTTCTAAGGGTTCAAAACAAACGATTAAAAAAAATTGAACTGTTACAACTGCTGCTTCCTACATGGTTCGCATTCGTAGTTACAGTTTTTTAGAGCAAGGTAAAAATGTTCTCTTGAGCATAGCAAAAACAGATCTATTCTCTAATCTATTACTCGATTCCTAGCTTCTGGTGGCCGCGCCTATGGGGGCAGAGGGCAGGGCCTTGGAGAGAGCCTGTGCTACTGAGTTGCTGAGCTGCGGCGGGTTGTCTGAAATCTACTCACAGAGGACAGGCATTTCTGATACACTCTTGTACACAGCTCTATCCCAGCTGAGCAGATTGAGAGGTTGAACCTCAGTTCTTCCCCATGGAGTGCTGTTTCTGGAGATGACATCTCTTCCCCTTTCTGTTCCTGCAGCTCATCAGAACCGGGTGTCTGCGATTATCTTCAGCTTGGCCACAGAGTGGGTGATCAGTACTGGCCACGACAAGTGTGTGAGCTGGATGTGCACGCGGAGCGGGAACATGCTCGGGAGGCATTTCTTCACGTCCTGGGCTTCGTGTCTGCAGTATCCTTCAGAGCCACAGACCTCTCCTTCCCCTGGCCTCTGCTTCTCAGGGTTTGGTTCTGAATCTCATCCCAAATTGCTAACCGAGATCTAAAGACTGAATGAAACCTATTTAAGTTCGTGCAAAAAGTAATTGTGTTTTTTGCCATTGAAAGTAATTGCCAAAATAGCAATTACTTTTGCAGCAACCTAATACATATTTCACCAAAAATCCTTTGCTGTAAATTGGGTTTATTAAAAATAATAATGAAATGGATTGTTCTCTGCTGGGAGGTGCTATAGGTTTGTTTTGTTTTTGAGACGGAGTCTCACTCTGTTACCAGGCTGGAGTGCAGTGGTATGATCTCTGCTCACTACAACCTCCGCCTCCTGGATTCAAGGGATTCTCCTGCCTCACCCTCCCAAGTAGCTGGGATTACAGGTGCATGCCACTATGCCCAGCTAATTTTTGTATTTTTAGTAGAGATGGGGTTTCACCACGTTGGCCAGGATGGTCTCGATTCTCTTGACTTCGTGATCCACCCGCCTGGGCCTCCCAAAGTGCTGGGATTATAGGTGTGAGCCACTGCACCTGGCTGCTATAGGTTTTTAATACAAAACTGTGGGAAACCCAAGTTCATTAATGCAAACCCCTCTTCTCATGTCTTTGTGTTTCTAATGGAAAGACTTTTTATTGTATGAAGAAGAAAAAAAGGAATTTGTGTTCTAGTAATTGGTTATTTGCAGACCCTGTAAGCATATATACCAAATATTAAGGGTTTATAGCCCTGGGGTTTGTTCCTAAATGGTCTACGAGGAGTTTTACACAAAACTTTTGCCTAATGCTTTTTTGTGTGTGGAGAGGGCCCATAATCCTTATAATACTCTCGAAGATGCCTCAGGATCCCCAAAAATGCTAAAAATCACTGCCTAAAAAATTCCTGCTACTACATGGAATTTGCTTCATGTAGAGCTCACCCTTGCCTAAGGCTTCCTCTGCCTGCTGTGTATCTTAGTGATGGCAAGATCAAGGTTATCAACAACAGGCAAACAACCCTCAGTAGTTTCTCTCTCAGAGTTGAATGTCTGGCATAGTAAAATTCTGTCCATTGAAAGTCTTTCTCCAAAATGTTCTCTGCAAATGAATGCACAGCATGAGATATTTAAAATAGTACCATATACTTTAGAATCAAACAAGCAAAAAAAAAAAAAAAAAAAACCTCAGATATAGTGTGTGCCACATAAGCATTTCTGTTATGTGCTAGGCCTTTCATAATGGATTTGTAGAAAATGAGACAGAATCACAGTCATGCCCTAGTTTACGGTGCTCCTTTTGACCAGTGTTTTGGAAGAGTGATAGTTATCCTGTTGTAAATAGCTTTCCTATTATAAATAGTAGTTAACCTGTTGTGTATAAATTTCTGGTTTTCCACAAATATCTGTGGCCACAAATTGAGAAAGTCATGAGTTGTGACCAATAGCTAATATATTTTCTAACTTTAAATGTACTACTGCCACAAATAACTGCGTTTTGGATTATTAAACTACCACAGTAATTTAAAGTGAATCATCCTCTTCATTTATAGCTAAATTCTCTAGGCCAAAAGAAACATGGATTCATGTCTTGTATTTGCTGTCAGATTTACATTGTTTTCAGAGATATTTCATAAATATTATGTTTCAGAGCTTTCTTGCTGTTTTCAGCAGTTAGCACTTTTTTTTTTTTTTTTTTTTTTTTGAGACAGTCTTGCTCTGTCACCCAGGCTGTAGTGGTGCAGTGACATCATCTCGGCTCACTACAACCTTTACCTTCTGGGTTCAAGCTGTTCTCTTGCTTCAGCCTCCCAAGTAACTGGGATTACAGGCATGTGCTACCACTCCCAGCTAATTTTTTTGTATTTTTAGTAGAGATGGGGTTTCACCATGTTTGTCAGGCTGGTCTTGAACTCCTGACCTCAGGTGATCTGCCTGCCTCAGCCTCCCAGAGTGCTGGGATTACAGGCGTGAACCACCACACCCGGACCCATTAGCTACAAATTTCACTCTTTGACACTTTATTGTACTTAATTATATCTACTTGTTTTCATGTTTGTCTGCCCTACAGCTCTTATGTTTTTTTATTGCCAGTTCCTGGGATCTTGTTTGATATAGTAACAGGCACTCAATGAATTCTTGTTGAATGAATGAATATAAACTTTCCCAGTAATAACAGCTGTTTTAAATTTTTCCTTCAATATTTACATATTGCATGATTTTCAGTTGAGTATTTCTTTTCTTGTTATAGTTTTAGGTGTATGCTTATTCTCTTTAAAATGCATGTTTTCTAACTTTGAAAACTAACTTTGACTAATGCTGGCATCTCTCTTATGAGAGGATTTTCAGGTAATTTCTGTTCTACATCCTTGACCGCATCTCCTCAGATACGACTTTGACACTCAGTACGCTTTCGTTGGTGATTATTCTGGACAGATCACCCTGCTGAAGCTTGAACAGAACACGTGTTCAGTCATCACAACCCTCAAAGGACACGAAGGTAGGCTATATTATCACCCAACAGTTTTTTTTGCCTAACTTGGGCGTCCAAATTCAGTTCTCCACTCTGTGGATTCATGAATGCTGTGTTCCTCATGATATGTCAGATTTCATTTTGATTGGCCAGATACGGATTTACAGTGAAAATTAACTGAAGGTAGGATGATGGATTCATTGCATATTGTTGAAATCCCTTCTAAATTGCTTGTGTGGATAATAGTTTCTATGTTGCTTACCTTTTTAAATTAAGTTATGGCCGGCATGTTGGCTCACACCTGTAATCCCAGCACTTTGGGGGCCGAATTAGGTGCATCACTTGAAGCTAGGAGTTTGAAACCAGCCTGGCCAACATAGCAAAACCCTGTCTCTGCTAAGAATACAAAAGTTAGCCTAGCATAGTGGTGCATGCCTATAATCCCACCCCCAACTACTTGGGAGGCTGAGGCAGGAGAATCGCTTGAACCTGGGAGGTGGAGGTTGCAGTGAGCCAAGATTACACCACTAAACTCTTGCCTGGGTGACAGAGTGAGACTTTGTCTCAAAAAAATAAAAATAAAATAAGTTACTGTGTTCAGAAGACCTTTAAAATTACTTCTAAGTGGTAAGACCTTTGGAAGAATTGTTATTATTACTTTAAAAAGTGTATCAGTTTCTAAGCCCCTGAGCAAGATCTGATAAATAGAAGAAATGTATGGGCTGGTTCAGCCACTGTTGGGGAAACATACCCTGGGTAGGGACTGAGGGAAAAGAATGACTGGGTGGAATTTCATTTCTGTAGTGCAGTGAGTAGGTGAAGCTCTGTGGAGGGGTTTTAAAAGTCCATTGATTACATTGAGTGACTTGCCACGTACACATGTGTAGTAAAGAGGTTTCATTGGACACTGTATTAGGCCATTCTTGCATTGCAAAAAAGGGATATCTAAGACTGGGTAATTTATAAAGAAAAGAGGTTTAATTGGCTTGTGAATCTATAGGCTGTACAGGAGGCATGGCACCAGCATGCTTCTGGTGAGGGCCTCAGAAAGCTTATAGTCATGGCAGAAGATAAGGCCTGAACAGATATATCACATGGCAAAAGCAGGAGTGGGGGTGTGGCGGTGCCACCCACTTTTAAACAACCAGATCTCAAGGGGGCTCATTTACTATCTCAAGGAGAGCACCAAGGGGATGGCACTAAACCATTTGTGAGAAATCAACCCCCATGAGCCAACTACCAGGCCCCACCTGCAACATTGGGGATTACAGTTTAACATGAAATTTAGAAGCTAGGCCCAGTGGCTCACACCTGTAATCCCAGCACTTTGGGAGGCTGAGGTGGGCAGATCACTAGAGGTCAGGAGTTTGAGACTAGCTTGGCAACATGGTGAAACCCTTTCTCTACTAAAAATACAAAAAAAAATTTAGCCAGGCATGGTGGCAGGCACCTATAGTTCCAGCTGCTCTGGTAGGCTGAGGCAGGAGAACTGCTTCAACCTGGGAGGTGGAGATTGCAGTGAACCAAGATCACACCACTGCACTGCAGCCTGGGCAACAGAGGGAGACTGTCTCGAAAAAAAAAACAAATCAACGAAATTGAGAGGGGACACATGTCTAAACTATGTCAGATGCTAAGCTGTAATGGATTGCAGTTTTTATACAGATCACAGGATCAAATTCTGGTACGTGTCACAAAGTATAAGCTTTGAGGCTATCTGGTTTATGGAGAACTGGAGAATTGCTGAATTAATGATGGACTTACTTATGCCTACAGTTACTGTTTTAGTTTTAACAAGTTATAATAAATGTACACTATACTTTCTATGTAATCTATTTAGGTGAAATAGAGTATATCAGATCAAGGACCCTATAGGGGAAAAAGAAGAAAAGAAAACAGCAAGTTAGAATAGATTTGGGCAGGAAAGCAGAGGCCCATGAAGAAACCACTTTCCGTTTATGACTAATTCTCTCATGACCCCCACGCTCTTCAGTTTTTTCAGGGTTGCTAAGGGCAGAATGGGTTCCGGTAACTACTTAGTAGTTTTCATGTTGAAAGACTGTATTTATCTGCCCTTAGGCCTCTAACTGAAATGGATGGCACATAAATTACACAGGGTCAAAAGTCATGTGAAACTAACCCATGAAGTTTTTGCAGAGTATTTCTTTGTTTTTCCTTTGTTCTGTTTTTGGAAAGTGTATGTGAGAAAGTAGTGTGTGTTTGCTTTTGAATATGGCATCATTAACTTTCTATATACCTACCAGAATTATTAGCTTGTGTGGCTGGTTCAGTTTTACTAAGTTGATTAATAATGTTTTTTCTAGACAAACAGCAGTTGATAAACAAGGAAAGGATCTACTGAAAGATAAACCTGTAGAAAGAAAGAGTTCCCCAAGGGTTTCAAATTAAGTTATCCAGTATAAAGTATGAACTGTGAGGTTCAGATTTTTCACTGAAATTACTTGACATAATTGTGTAGTGTCCAAGAGACTTTTTTTCTGTGGTACTTAATTTTCTTAGACGTAGACATCTTGAGGTAAAATGCCTGCAAGGTCCCAGAGATCCAGAATAATCTGGATTTTTTATCTTGTGTAGGATGGACACCGTAAACTTTACTAGTTTTTCTCATTAAACATTAGTAGCATTTTTTTCTTCAGAAACTTTTTCTGAACATTTCATATGTAGCTACTTTATAATTTTTTTTGCCAGAGAACAAGGAAAAGCTTCTTTAAAAATCTTTGTATTCAAAGCAGGTTTTTTTTTTTTTTTTTTTTTTTTTGGAGGCAGAGTCTTACTCTGTCACCCAGGCTGGAGTGCAGTGGTATGATCTTGGCTGACTGCAACCTCCGCCTCTTGGGTTCAACCAATTCTCCCACCTCAGCCTCCTGAGTAGCTGGGATTACAGGCACCTGCCACTATGCCTGGCTAATTTTTGTATTTTTTTGTTTGTTTGTTTGTAGAGATGGGGTTTCACCATGTTAGCCAGGCTAGTCTTGAACTCCTAGCCTCAAGTGACTTGTCTGCCTTGGCCTCCCAAAGTGCTGGGATTACAGGCATGAGTCACCATGCCTGGCCCCAACTAGTTTGATGCACAATTGAAAATTCTAATCTTACAACTGTGGATAATGGTGCTGTGTCTTCTGTATGACTCATGATAGCGTGGTTGAATGACCCATCGTACACCATGAAGGTGGTACCTTTTGGATAAAGACTCAGCTGGTCCTTGTTTGGTCTTCAGCTGTCAAATGTGTACAACCTGACGTAGAGTTATATTTTACCTCTTCTCCCTTCCCTCTTCTCTGCCTCCCTGTCTCTCTCACAAATCCCTAGGTAGTGTTGCCTGCCTCTGGTGGGACCCTATTCAGCGGTTACTCTTCTCAGGAGCATCTGACAACAGCATCATCATGTGGGACATCGGAGGAAGAAAAGGCCGGACGCTCTTACTTCAGGGCCATCAGTGCGTGACCACTTGTGGGAATGGGGAAAGAATCCAAGTTGGTGGAGAGCCAGGGAAGGGCATTAGTAGTCTGATTGATATCACTCTCTGCAAACTTTCTTCTAAGATGACAATTTGATAGGGCTCAGTTCACTTTTAACTGCTGTCTGTCAGCCCTGAGTGTCTGATGTTTAGTAGCAAAAAAAAAACAAAAAACAAAAACAAAAAACAGAGGGCTTTCTTCCTTCTTAGTCCAAAGAGCACTTGCCACTTTATCTTTCAGGGAGTCACCCTGCACCCTGCTGAAATATCTGAGGAAGGCAGGAGTAGGACAGAGACACAGTGAGGACTTTTACCATGGAAAGTTGCATGTAACGTGATACTATTATTGAGCTGGGAGCCTAACTCTTTTTTTTTTTTAATTCTAAAAGATACTAACTTGAGAAATAATGTCTAGTTTGACAGTGGAGTTCACCATTGTATAATTAGGATCTTGCCCTCTAGCCCTGAAAGAAAAAGAAAGACCGTTTCACTCCATTTTCCTTTCTTTCCTTTTTGGCTAGGCTGCAGCTGTTACTGTAATCACAATCAAACTGAAAATTAGCTGAGGAAGCATATTGTACATGGGGATAACAGGCCGAGAGCTTGTTTCCTGGGGCATCCTAAGGGGTAGTCTGACAGGCATGGAGGAGGGGACAGAGGTTTTCACCCCATCTATGTGTCTGTCTATGTGTATGTGTGCACACTAATGATCTCTGTGGTATTTGACTACTTGTTCATATGAATTGTGTTCAGTAAGGGAATTATACCTCCTTTGTTCTTTTTTTGTTTCTGAACAAGTAGGTAAACCTTATGCATCTGAAAGGGAAATCATGGTGATTGGTCCCGAAAACCATAGCCCTCATCAGATGTCTGGCCTGCAATTCTTAATGACTGATTTGAAAGTAGTCGGGTATTTTATAGAAAGTATCATTCTGTACTATGACTTATAAAATGCCAAGCAAAGTTTACACTAGAATTCATGTTACCATACTAAATAGTCGGTGGTAAACTACCACTTGCTGATTTTAATCAGGAGAGCGATTTGAGCCTAAATGAAGACAGTTTCTGTGTTTTTCCGCTTGGAGACAAGTAACTGTTGTGTGTGCTGTTTGCAGTGACAAGGTGCAGTCGCTGTGCTACCTTCAGCTCACCAGGCAGCTCGTCTCCTGTTCGTCAGATGGCGGAATTGCAGTGTGGAACATGGATGTTAGCAGAGAAGAGGTAAGAGGCAAGGGCAAGTCCAAGCTGATCAGGAGAGACCCCCAAGAACCTGCCTTCTTGGCTTTTCACCCTGCAAGCTGTAAATGCCGGTCCAGATTGCAGACAGTCCCAGCTTCTCCTTCTCCTGCTAATGGGTTATTTCTGACAAGGTCCTGTGTGTCATTTTGTACTGCTTCCTCTACTCATTTGAGTTTCTACCAATGACATGCGGTATCTACGATCAGCATTTAGGCTGGTTCTCAGCCTTGAGCAGTACACTGAGAAAACACTTTGAGACAGATTTCTGGCATATCCAGGGATTTGGACTGTATAGAGGTGCTCCGAAGTACCATTGTGGTCCTGTAGCATTCCTATAGGAAACCCTAAGAGACACGTCAGTGACTGCTATCAGGAATGTAGCTAGACACTTGACATGTTTCTGGAAAATATATTTTCTTTTCTCTGCTTTTACTTCTGTTGAGTTCTAGTTCACTGAGTCCATGTTGATATAGTGGGTTTTTTTTTCAGGTGACCTAATTTCTAACTTAGTTGGGCCCCTAACTAGTTGTGAGACCTTATTTGGTTAAGTGCCTTAATTTCTCTGTTTCTTCCTATATAAAGTGGAATTGTAGAATAAAATGACTTCTCAGTTCTCTTCCAGTTCTTTAGACAGACAGTCTAATTGTCTAAACAATCTCTCTCTCTCTCTCTTTTTTTTTTTTTTTTTTTTTTTATACAGGGTCTTGCTTTGTCACCCAGACTGGAGTGCAGTGGCATGATCTTGGCTCTTTGCAGCTTCAGCCTCCCAGGCTTAAGCAATCCTCCCACTTCAGCTTCCTGAGTAGCTGGGGCTGCAAGCATATGCTACCATGCACAGTTTATTTTTCAAAAGTTCTTTTTGAGACAGGGTCTCGCTATATTGTCTAGGCTGATCTCAAACTCCTGGGCTCAAGTGATCCTTCTGCCTCAGTCTTCCAACGTGCTGGTATTATAGGTATGAGCTACTGTGTATATCCTCTTTTTGAAATATTTTGAATAATGCTGCAGTAAATATTCTTGACTTTGTCATTGTGTGATTGATCAATTATTTATTTCAGATGAATTTCTGAAAATAGACCTTTTGGGTCCAAGGATATATACATTCTTAAGGCTTTTTATAGATGTCAAACGATTTCCAATCAAGGTTTCCATTCTCATCTCTGCCTGCACTGGCATTATCTTTCTTTTCTAAGTGACATCTACAACTTATGATGTTGTTAGCAAAAAGCAAAAAAGTCGATGCCAGAGAAGATTTTAGACCATGAGGGATGTTCATGACTTATAGTTTAATTTCTAAAAAATTTGTTGAGCACCTGCAGGGTGTTTTTACAGCCAGGAAACTCAAGTGAATGTATATAATAAATGGCTCATTGGTATTGTATTGCAGTACCGTATATGATGTCATATATGTTACATGACATCACATGATCTGTTCAGTGTCCTGTGCTTTATGGCAATATGTTGTTCAATGTGCTGTACACCACTGCAACAGACATCATGCATTGATTCAGAATTCTCACCAGTCCCTGCATGTGTCTGCTTTGTGTTGTCTCTGATTCTTTGTGAGTCTCATTCTCACTTATTAAGCCTTCAGTTTTAGCATATCCCGGTAGAAGTAATCAAGGGGCTTTCATCTATTTATTTTTTTAAATGGTGACATTACTCATTTCCAGAGTTTATGGCTACCATATACAAAGATTCTTGCCCCCAAGAAATTTGTAATCTAGTGAAAGGAATAGACTACCCTATAAATAATAAAATGCAGTCCATAATAGAGACATACTGATTGTGAGATTTTTTTTGTAACTTTGTAAGACAAGTCAAATAGAGGAAATTTGGATTTTGTGTCTGCTGGTTAATTTCTCTTCTTGAATTTTCTAAAAATTATTTGGTAAAGCTTAGAATATTTTATTATTAAACACGATAACATTGGCTCAATACTATAGGGTATAGCCAGGCGCAGTGGCTCATGCCTGTAATCCCAGCACTTTGGGAGGCTGAGACAGGTGGATCACCTGAGGTCAGGAGTTCAAGACCAGCCTGGCCAACATGGTGAAACCCAGTCCCGACTAAAAAAATACAAAAATTAGCCAGACATGGTGGCGGTCACCTGTAATCCCAGCTACTTGGGAGGCTGAAGCAGGAGGGTCATTAGAACCCAGGAGGTGGAGGTTATAGTGAGCTGAGATGGCACCATTGTATCCCAGCCTGGACGATGGGCAAAAATCCATCTAAATGTGTGTGTGTGTGTGTGTGTGTGTATAAGTAATAGGATATTTAATACTATACTTGCAAAGATTTCTTTGAACTGTGTTTTACATTTATCAGCTACTAGGTATATGCACCAAGAACAGCTAGTATACTGTTCTGTTTCCTGGCTCTTGGCCTATTGTTTTTCAGTCTTACTCTGAGAGAGCAGAAAACTCAGAGAGAGGCTGGATTCCCTGGGTGATGAGGGGAGGAGACCGTTGGTGCCCAGCACTGCTGGTGGCTTTCCCAAAGGTTTCACAACTTAGATTTTAACCTGCTATTTTTATCATTGGTAAATTCTTTTAGAAAAAGTACTTAGAAAGTAGTAGTGGGATTCCTACCTTCAAAGTATATCATTATGGAGTGTATTTATATATCTAGAGAAAGAAACAATAGTCCCATCAACCAAGGCGTTTCCTGTGTACACAATTCACCGCATCTGTAGAAGAGACAGGGCAAATTGTGTCAAAAAGATGTATTATTTTTAGTAGGTTTTTTGTTTATTTAATAACCGAGAAAATGTACTGTAAGGATAAGCAGTCTGTGATCTCTAAGGCTCTGACTCTGCCTTAGGGTTTTTAGGCTGGAGCTCAGGGGCGCAATCTCGGCTCACTGCAACCTTCGCGTCCTAGTTTCAACTGATTCTCCCACCTCAGCTTCCCAGGTGTCTGGGACAACAGGCTCATGCCACCATACCTGGCTAGTATTTTGTATTTTTAGTAGAGATGGGGTTTCACCATCTTGGCCAAGCTGATCACGAGCTCCTGATCTCAAGTGATCTGCCCACTTCTGCCTCCCAAAATGCTGGGATTACAGGCATGAGCCACCATGCCTGGCCTTTAGGATTTTATAGGACTTTCTTAGGCTATGGCATAGAGGATTGATCCCAGATTCTCTAGCTCTGCAAAACATGCCTGGTGTTTCTTCTCTCCAAGGCCCCTGTCAATACTAATTGGACCATTTCCTACCCACTGTGGCTTCAACCACTCTGCTGTCAAGTTGGAGCAGATTTGCCTCCCTACCAGATGGTAATTAGAAGGGCTCCTTTTTTGGAAGTAGGCACAAAATATAAATGGGCAAGTAACAATGATTAGAATGAATCTTCTTGAAAAGAGAACTTTATTTTAAAACCAGTAGGTTACAGAATGTATAGCATTTCGTGTACTAGTGCAGTGTTGATGAGTATAGCAATTAGTGGTAGTAGAGCAATGGAATTTATTCTTGTCATCTTTGTTCAGATTTGGCAGGTGGAAAAAGATGTAGAAACGAGAGTGAAGCCATTGTATACCTAATTGATATTCTCTCTTGCTCTTCTCAGCACAAAAGTTTCTCCTTAGATAGTAAATATATGTTAGGATGGTTCATGTTAGCTTAAAGTATAATGCTATATTCTGAGTATTAAGTGAAATCAAGTTAGAGGTATCTCATATTAAAATGTGTTCTAAAAAGCTATTTGTTTCTGATTTTTATTTTAGTTTGTTATCTCAAATTATTTTAAGCATATATTTTCATCACTGCAACCTCTGCCTCCTGGGCTCAAGTGATTTTCGTGCCTCAGCTACCCGAATAGTTGGGACTACAAGGCATGTGCCACCAAGCCCGGCTAATTTCTGCATTTTTAGTAGAGACAGGGTTGCAGTGAGCCGAGATCGCATTACTGCACTCCAGCCTGGGTGACAGAGCAAGACTTCATCTCAAAAAAAAAAAAGAACTGAGAATTTAGATCGGGCACAGTGGCTCACACCTGTAATCTTAGAACTTTGGGAGGCCGAGGTGGGCAGATCACTTGAGGTCAGGAGTTCGACATCAGGCTGGCCAACATGGCGACACCCTGTCTCTACTAAAAGTACAAAAAATAGCTGGGCGTGATGGTGGGCACCTCTAATCTCAGCTATTGGGGAGACTTAAGGCAGGAGACTTCCTTGAACCCAGGAGATGGAGGTTTTAGTGAGCTGAGATTGCGCCAACGCACTCCAGCCTGGGTAACAAAGTGAGACTGTCTCCAAAAAAAAAAAAAACCTGAGAATTTAAAAATGGCTTATCTGTATGTATATTTTTAAATCCTTGCTTGAAATTGAGTCACTTGAAAACTAAAATGTTAGGAAATCCATTGATGTACTGCTTCAGACATTGCTGGAGATAGAGGCCTTTTGTGTTAAAAGAATGCTCTGGGTAATTGAAACATAACTCAAATGCCAGCCCCTTCTAAAGACAATCACTTTGATGAAAATGTACAGCTGGGCACAGTGGCTCACGCCTATAATCCTAGCACTTTGGAAAGCTGAGGCAGGCTGATCACTTGAGCCCAAGAGTTCAAGACCAGCCTGGGCAGCTTGGCGAAACTCTGTTTCACAAAAAGTACAAAAAATTTGCTGGGCTTGGTGGTACATGCCTGTAGTCCCAACTACTAGGGTGGCTGAGAGGAGGGAGGATCACATAAGCCAGAGACTGAGGCTGCAGTGAGGCCATGATTGTACCCCTGCAGTCCAGCTTGGGTGACAAAGCAAGACCCTGTCTTAAAAAAAAAAAAAAGAAAGTCTAAATTTGATATAATGTGCTCATTTCTTGATGATGCAGTTTCATCATTCTGACCACAAATGTTGCATGTGTGTTTCATGGTAATACAATTTCGTATCTCTATAGAAGACTATTTCATGTAGGACTGACAAAGTTTTTCCTGAAACTATGTTCTTGCCTTCAATTCTGCCCACCTTAATTCCTTTACTCTGTTATGTCCTAGGAAACAAATTTTTAGGACCGGGTGCAGTGGCTCATGCCTGTAATCCCAGCACTTTGGGAGGCTGAGGTGGGCAGATCACAAGGTCAGGAGTTTGAGACCAGCCTGGCCAACATGGTGAAATCCCGACTCTACCAAAATTACAAAAATTAGCCAGGCATGGTGCCAGGCGCCTGTAATCCCAGCTACTCGGGAGGCTGAGGCAGGAGAATCACTTGAAACTGGATAGTGGAGTTTGCAGTGAGCTGAGATTGTACCACTGTACTCCAGCCTGGGTAAAAGAGCAAAACGCCATCTCAAAAAAAAAAAAAATTATAATTTGTGGATCAAACCAGGCCAGTAATGTCATAAATGAGAGGCTATGGGGGGGGGGGGGTAAAATACAGATGTTTCATTTAGGGATTTTTTCTTTTCTTTTTTTAACCAAATTTTAACTCAAGAAAAATAGAAAGTTTAAGCCCCGCTCTGTTTTGGTTGAGAGCCAGATTTCTGAATTCCAGACCAGTAAAGTTTGCTTTAAGATTTTTATTTTAAGTAATACCCAATAGATACTGTGTGGTCAAGGGAAATAGAAAATTCAGCCATTAACTGTAGACAAAAGAAAGAAGTCAATTTCTAAAGCACTGAGCAATAATGGGCAAGTTTGCAAATCACTTCTTTTTTACACTTAACATTTTTGTGCACTAAATTAAACATCGAATTCTCTGCTGCTAAGTATGGGAAGTGTAAACTGGAATGAATGTTCCTTTATTATTCTGTTTCCATTAAAGCCTTCATTGTAGCGTCCCTAAAGCACATTAGCCCTTACTGGAATTGTTTGGAGATGGCTTAGTGAATACATTTTTGTGCTGTTTTTTGGTCCATGTGGCTGTGGTTTTGCAAGAGTTCCACTTGAGCATGTCCCAGACATAAGACTAGGAAGCTGTACTTTCCTTCCTCCTGCAATTAAATATCCCGTGCCATTGGCAGCTCGGCCAGCTGTGTCTCTCTTAGGGACAGTGTCCCCAGGTAGTATCCCCACACGTCACCAGCCTCCATCACCACCTGTCTTCCTTTGATCAGAGAAACCAAGTAATTCTACATCAAGAAAATAATTTTTCTCACATAGATACACATCTCTATTCTTTCATCCCTTCTCATCTCCAACAGTCCCCAGTTATTTAAAGAAACCTTTCTTGGGCCGGGCGCGGTGGCTCACACCTGTCATCCCAGCACTTTGGGAGGCTGAGGTGGGTGAATCACGAGGTCAGGAGTTTGAGACCAGCCTGACCAACATGGTGAAACCCCATCTCTACTAAAAACACAAAAAGTAGCTGGGTGTGGTTGCGCACACCTGTAATCCCAGCTACTTAGGAGGCTGAGGCAAGAGAATCACTTGAACCTAGGAGGTGGAGGTTGTAGTGAACCAAGATTGCACCACTGCACTCCAGTCTGGGTGACAGAGACTCTGTCTCAAAAAAAAAAAAAAAAGGAAACCTTTCTTCTGTCTCAGCCTATTTCAGTCTACTTGTGAGTGCCTTCTGCACCCCTCTCATAGAAAGACCTTTCTAATGTCTGTTATATGTGGAAATATTTCTAGTGACAGATCCAAAATAAGAAATAGGAAGGCCAAAAGTTTTGATGCAATAGGAGACAAAATGAAGAACTAGGGGCACCCATCCTTCAAAACACCAAATATGTTAATATATATTTAGAAAAAATATTTTCTACTATTTTCGTTGCACCTATATAACAAGTGATTGGGGTTAAACAGGCGTTTTGTTTGTTGTTTGTTTGTTTTGAGACAGAGTTTTGCTGTTGCCGCCTAGGCTGGAGTGCAGTGGAGCAATCTCTGTTCACCGCAACCTCTGCCTCCCAGTTTCAAGCCATTTTCCCACCTCAGCCCCCTGAGTATCTGGGATTATAGGCATGTGCCACCAAGCCTGGCTAATTTTGTATTTTTAGTAAAGACGGGGTTTCATCATGTTGGCCAAGTTGGTCCTGAACTCCTGACCTCAGGTGATCCTCTCTCCTTGGCCTCCCAAAGTGCTGAGATTACAGGCGCAAGCCACCACCACACCTGGCCTAAACAGGCTTTTAACAGGTTTGTCTTAGAATTTAGTATAGTTTAAAATTTTTTGTTTAGAGAAATATTTTCTAAGTGTTTTTGTTTTTTTGCTATAGAGTCTCACTCTTGTCGCCCAGACTGGAGTACAATGGCATGATCTTGGCTCACTGCAACCTCCACCTCCTGGGTTCAAGCGATTCTCCTGCCTCAGCCTCCCAAGTAGTTGGGATTACAGGGCGCACCACTATGCCTGGCTAATTTTTGTATTTTTAGTAGATACGGGATTTCACCATGTTGGTCAGGCTGGTCCCAAACTCCTGACCTCAGGTGATCTGCCTGCCTTGGCCTCCCAAAGTGCTGGGATTACAGGCGTGAGCCACCATGCCTGGCCTGTTTTCTGAGTTTTTAACAAATTAATTTTGAGACTGAATCCTCTGTTTCCACAAAAATACATTAAGAGCGTACTGTGTGACAGGCTGTGACTATATCAAGTCCACTAAGATTTACAATACTAGAGCTTGTGGCTCAGTGGAGGCTGCAGGATGCCTGTGTGGCCCCAGTAGGGAGGGACCTGCTGCTGTGGCTGGGAAGGAAAGCGGGGCAAATCTGCTGGCATGGTCCCTACCCAGAGCAACTAGTGATGGGACTTTGTCGGATCTCTTCTGTTAGTTACCCATGACCCTGCTAAACCTTTCCAAGCAGTAGGTCACCAGATTCTGCTGCACGCATTGGGTTTTTACTCAACTGGATTTAGAGTTCAAATATCTTTGACATAAAAAAGAAATACATAAAGACAACCCTTAAGGGTTCACAATAAAAACTGATTTACTTTCTCTTATCTATAGATTACAAATTGAACAATCCTGTAACCATGGCTAAAATTGTTATAATTATTCAACACACAATTAAGGCTGGGTGCAATGGCTCGTGCCTGTAATCCCAGCACTTTGTGAGGCTGAAGCAGAAGGATTGCTTGAAGCCAGAAGTTCAAAATGAGCCTGTGAAACATAGACCCGGTCTCTACAAAAAATTAACAAAAATTAGCTGGGCATGATGACATACACCTGTGGTCCCAGCTATTCGGGAGGCTGAGGCAGGAGGATCATTTGAGCCTGAGTGGTCAAGGTTGCAGTGAGCCATGTTCACAACACTGCACTCCAGCCCAGGTGACAGGGTGAGACCCTGTCTCAAAAAAGACCCCCCCACACACACACAATTAAACATAATATTGAATATGACAACTAGCTAGAATATTTTGTGGAATTAAAAAGAAATACTAACTGGCTGGGTATGGTTGCTCATGCCTTTAATCCCAGCACTTTGGGAGGTCAGGAGTTTGAGACCAGAACGGCCAATATGGTGAAACCTCATCTTTTCTAAAAATACAAAAATTAGCCTGGCATGGTAGTGCGTACCTGTAGTCCCACCCACTCGGGAGGCTGAGGCAGAAGAGTCATTGAACCCAGGAGGCGGAGGTTGCAGTGAGCCAGGATCACACACTGCACTCCAGCCTGGATGACAGATTGAGACTCCTTTCCTTCTCAGAAAAAAAAAGAAAAGAAAAAAAATAAATACTAACCCTGGCGAGGTTTAGAACTGTCGTATTAATTTTGAAACATGGGAGTAAACATATAGACACACTGATACCAGATTTGACTTTCTGCTCCCCCAGGCTCCTCAGTGGTTGGAAAGTGATTCTTGTCAGAAATGTGAGCAGCCCTTTTTCTGGAATATAAAGCAGATGTGGGACACAAAGACGCTGGGGCTGAGACAAGTGAGTAGACACTGTCAAGTCATCGCTGGCTTGATTGTGTATTTCACTATTTGCATACTTAATCTGGGTTTTTTTGAATCACACTTGGTTTTTGCAAATGCTATTAATTCCTACATTTTCTGTGTCTTTATCATTGTGTGCATAACAACGAAGAATACCTTTCTTGGGGCCAATGAGACTGTTACCTCACTGTTTCGGTGCTTGTCCTGTATTGGAAAGGCAGGGGTGCATAGAAAATCCTGAGAGCCTATTTTTAAATAGGTACAAGATCTTTCAGTTTAAGACTATTACTTACTAAAGTCAGTGTTTTATACTAGCCAAGAACAGAATTAGGATAAATTAGGTTATACAGTTATATACCTTATGCTGTCACAAACAGATAAAAAGTGATAATTTAGTCTTCACTTGAATGCCTGACCCTATGAGTTTTAGATTATTTTAAATTGCTCCATTATAAGCATACCTGGAACATTTTTAGTAAGCATGTTTTGAGTACTCTGTTTTATTTTTTTAATTAAAGAAATACGTTCCAAAATAGCCTGTAGATTTCAAAGATGCTCTTAACTCCTGGGATTCTTGTAATACTAAAGTTTAAAAAAAAAAAATACATTTTCACAGCAGCCTTGAAGGTAGTTACATAGGGCAGATATGAATTGGTGTAGGTAAGTAAAAAAGAATGCTGATTTTATTTCTTTTATTATTGGTTGCACCTCTATGAGAGATTAGCCTAAAGTTAGTATGTGTTAATAAACTTTTTTGGTCTGGCGTGGTGGCTCAGGCCTGTAATCCCAGCACTTTGGGAGGCCAAGGTAAGTGTATCACCCAAGGTCAGGAGTTTAAGACCAGCCTGGCCAATGTGGTGAAACACATTATGTTTCTACTAAAAATACAAAAATTAGCTGGGTATGGTGGCGGACATCTGTAATCTCAGCTACTCGGGAGGCTGAGGCAGGAGAGTCACTTGAACCTGGGAGGCAGAGGTTGTGGTAAGCCAAGACTGCACCTGTTATAAGTAAAATTTCCGTTCTGCAAAAGAAATAGCACTTGAAGATAAATCCTCTCAGCAAGGCAATTTACTTCTATAGAAGGGTGCGGCTCATGGATGGAGCAACTGTGGCCGCACACTTGGACAAGTTGGGGGAGGGGTACTTATGCCTGATGGGGGTCGTCCCTACTGCTGTGTCGTTTCCCTGTTGGCTAGGGTTAGACTGCACAAGCTAGACTAATCCTGATTGGCTATTTTAAAGAGAGCAGGGGTCTGAGCTGGAGTGGCAGGGTGGGTGTTTTTGCAGGAAGGACGGTTATGGGTGGATCAGAGCAGGTAGCCAGGGGTGACCTAGGTCAAAGAAGGTGACCAGAGCAGGTGACCGGGATGAGTCAGGATGGAGCCAGAGGCCAGGGAACAGATGTGAACTACTGATCAGAACCGGTGGAGAAGGTTGTTTACTGGAATTACAAGGAAGTTAAACTTTAAAATAGAGAATTAAAGAATAAGAGAGTTGAACATAGTGACATACTGATTCTTTAAAGAGAAACTTGGGGTTCACTGTAGCATGCCATTGCACTGCAGCCTGGGCGACAGAGCAAGACTCCATCTCAAAATAAATAAACAAACTTTAAAAATATTTTTTAGTTAATTATTTATTTATTTAGTTTAAGGCTAGTCAAGTGAAGCAGTGGGAGTGGAGAAGGAACAAAGAAATCTGTAACTGGTTGTGATCAATTAGTTGTAAACACCACTGCACTCGGACCAGCCAACAAATAAACTTTTAAAAATTTTACTCACAGAGCTACTCCATGGTAAGATCTCATATGAGACTGGCGGGCAAGGCAGGACTTATTTTAGTTCTCAGACCATTATAAAGCTCTGAAATAGTACCTGAGTTCTATCTGTCATTAGCCAAGTTCTCACAGTGCATGGCTGGTGGTAATTAGTGCAAAATAATTAATAGGTGAAGTATTCCCTACTTCTAAAGGAAGCACAGAGCAATGGATTCTACTTCCATGTATTAACAGTTAATACAGGAGGGAAGAGGTGCTGGTCACTAAACTTTTGGTGGTAATAGAATATGTCAAAGTCAGTCATAATAAATTGGATTCTTTTGTAATGTTCTTGAGGCTTATTTCCAGAATCACAATTTGAGAGATTTTTTTAAAATAGCAAAATATATGATTATGGATATTAGTTTCTTAGTGAGAGCATAGTGCATTTGAAACTTATTTTAGGCCAGGCATGATGGCTTACGCCTGTAATCCCAGCACTTTGGGAGGCTAATATGGAAGGATGGCTTAAGTCCAAGAGTTTGAGACCAGCATGGTGAGACCCTGTCTCTATAAAAATAAATAAACCTTATTTTAAAGCCTTTTAGGCTGGACATGGTGGCTCACACCTGTAATGCCAGCACTTTGGGAGGCCGAGGCAGGAGGATCACTTGAGCCGAGGTGTTCAAGACCAGCCTGGACAACATAGCAGGACCCCATCTCTACAAACAAATCAAAAAATTAGCCAAACATAGTGGCACACACCTGTAGTCCCAGCTACTAGAAAGGCTGAGGCAGGAAGATCGCTGGAGTCTGGGAGGTCAAGTCTGCAGTGAGCTGTGCTTGCATCTTTGCATTCCAGCCTAGGTGACAGAATAAGACCCTGTCTCTAAAGAGAAAATAAAAACCTTTTTTTGATGGAGGAATAGATTTTTCCTTCCCAAAATCTGCAGTGATTAGGCTCCTAAGTGAACTACACGTAGTGTTAATAATATTGTTTATTAACACGTAGACAGATAATATGAATAAATGAAAAGCAAAAACATTTGACCAGTGCACCAAGATTTTTGGGAAAATCCTTGACTAGTGTCGAAATTGTCTATCTTATGAGTGTTGATTGATATATTGAATTGGGGTGATTATAATTCAAGGCATATCCTCCCTACTCTAGGGGGAAACCACGTGCTTTAAAGCAAAAGCTAATGCCCTGTTTTCCTCCTCCCGATCACCCGTGAAGCATCACTGCAGGAAATGCGGGCAGGCTGTCTGCGGGAAGTGTAGCAGCAAGCGCTCAAGTTACCCCGTCATGGGCTTCGAGTTCCAAGTCCGGGTTTGTGATTCTTGTTATGACTCCATCAAAGACGAAGAGTGAGTGTTTGCATATTTTTGTCTCATTGCCTCTTAAAATCTGTCTAATGGTTTTCTGAAATGTGAAGAGCGTGAGAAGTGATATGGATATATGTTTAATCATATGTTTGTTTCTCCTCAATTTCTTAAGCCATTTTGTTTGTTGTTTGTCTTTTGAGACAGAGTCTCGCTCTGTCGTCTAGGCTGGAGTACAGTGGCATGATCTCGGCTCACTGCAAACTCCACCTCCGGGTTCAAGTGATTCTCCTGACTTAGGCACCCGAATAGCTGGGATTACAGGGGCCCGCCACCACACCTGGCTAATTTTTGTATTTTTAGGAGCCATGGGTTTTCACCATGTTGGCCAGGCTGTTCTCGAATTCCTGACCTCAAGTGATCCGCCTACCTCAGCCTCCCAAAGTGCTAGGATTACAGACGTGAGCCACAGCGTACATCCCCCAAGCCATTTTTCAAGAGAGGACCTGCCTTAGCTTTATGACTTAAGATGAGCACTGTGCATCTCAATCTGCCCCTCTGACTGGGCAGCTTTCTCCTTTGCATGGTGAGAAATGCTAAGTTACATGGTCTAGTAACTGAGTGGACACCCTGAGCCTCCGCATTCCACCGGCTGCTGTGCAGGGAAAAGTCCATGCACATGTGGATGGCAGTGGTTGAGCTGGTTCTCTGCAGAAGTATCCAGTGCTCAGACCTTTGCTCACACATGCATGTGAATTTAACTACTGGAAAAACTCTAGAGACCGTTGTTCTTTCTTTCACAAAAATCTGGCCTAACAGCCTATTCTTAAATTGCTCTTTGTGTGTAAGACACATCTGTCTGTATACCCCATTCTACCCTGACGTTTACGCAAATCTGTTAGGACAGAACCACCATTTTCTTTCTTTCCCTTTGAGTCATCTTTTAAAGCAGCAGAGGCAAACATTGGCAGAGGACCAAATTGGAAAGCTAGGACATCACCACTGGTGTTGGTAAATGAACCAGCGATGGGATTGGAGCAGCTGGGCTTGGGGGCAGAGTTGAAGCCAATGCTATAAGAGGCACTGCTCCTATGCATGGCAGAGGTTTCAGGGAAAACTGCAGCTCTGATGAATGTTTTGCCCATGCTGTGTGATTTTATTCAATGCAGTTCCTCTTTTATATTGAAGATTCTTGTTTTTATATCTAGGAATGTGTCAGCCTTTCCAGTAAAAAAAAAAAAAAAAATCAGTTATTTTGGGAGTTTTATAAAACAGTCTTGTTTAAGCAATTATCCTGCCTCAGCCTCCCGAGTAGCTGGATTACAGGCGTCCACCACTATGCCTGGCTAATTTCTGTATTTTTTTGTAGAGACAGGGTTCCACCATGTTGGTCAGACTGGTCTTGAATTCCTGACCTCAAGTGATTGCCTGCCTTGGCCTCCCAAAGTGCTGGGATTATAAGCGTGAGCCACTGCACCTGGCCACATTTATTTATTTTATGTTGCTAAAAAAACTTACCCTATTAGCTCTAGGTACAGTAAAGTGAGTTTTCAGTGATCTCTTTTCTCTTTGTTAGTCGGACTTCTCTAGCAACCTTTCATGAAGGAAAACATAATATTTCCCACATGTCTATGGACGTTGCCAGGGGACTGATGGTGACCTGTGGGACCGACCGCATTGTAAAGGTAAGCTGGCTAATTGTCAGCATTTCAGTTGAGATTGCCTATTATCATGCTGTGAATGGGCAGGAGACAGTCACTCTTTCTGATTGGCAAGCATTTATAAGCAACTGATTGCCAGTTTAAAACCTTGAGTAACGGCCGGGCATGGTGATTCACGCCTATAATCCCAGCACTTTGGGAGGCCGAGGGAGTGGATCACCTGAGGTGGAGAGTTTGAGACCAGCCTAACATGGAGAAACCCCGTCTCTACTAAAAATACAAAATTAGCCAGGTGAGATGGTGCATGCCTGTAAGCCTAGCTACTCAGGAGGCTGAGACAGGAGAATCGCTTGAACCCAGGAGGTGGAGGTTGTGGCGAGCCAAGATCGTGCCATTGCACTCCAGCCTGGGCAACAAGAGCAAGACTCCATCTCAAAAAAAAAAAACAACCTTGAGTAATAAATTGCTTGCCTGTGAGTTTCCATGCACTCAGTGGTGGTTGATTCCAGTGGCGCCTCCCTCTGCAGTGTCTGGCGGAGTGAGTCAGGCACCCTGCATATCCCTGTTGATGGAGCTGACCTCAGGGTTCTCCTCTCTTGCTGGCCTTGGCCCTCACCCTTGACCTATCTCAAGGCCTTCCTTCCCTTGCCAACATTCCTATCATCCTGGGTAGCATACATCCTCATTATAAGGAATAACCACACCTTTTAAAAATTAAATCCCTGGGTCTCTAACACATAAATTGAAATGAAGTCTTTTATACTTAGTACCCCTCTTTATTTTTTTGAGGTGGGTCTTGCTCTGTTGTCCAGGCTGGAGTGCAGTGGCACCATCACTACTCACTGCAGCCTTCACCTTCCAGGCTCAAGCAGTCTTCCCACCTCAGCCTCCCAAGTAGCTGGAACTACAGGTGCCTGCCACCAGGCTTGGCTAATTTTAGGAGGATTTTTTTTATAGAGTTTGAGTCCTACTATGTTGCCCAGGCTGGTCTCAAACTCCTAGGCTCAAGCGATCCTTCCACCTCAGGCTCCCAAAGTGCTGGGATTACAGGCATAAGACACCATGCCTGGC
>CAUYLG010040502.1:0-15000 GCA_963573385.1 Cacajao melanocephalus
TTTTTATGGTGTTAGGTCTTATGTTTAAATCTTTAATCCATCTGGAGTTAATTTTAGTGTAAGGTGTCAGGAAGGGGTCCAGTTTCAGCTTTCTGCACATGGCTAGCCGGTTTTCCCAACACCATTTATTAAACAGGGAATCTTTCCCCATTGCTTGTGTTTGTCAGGTTTGTCAAAGATCGGATGGTTATAGCTGTGTGGCGTTGCTTCCGAGGCCTCTGTTCTGTTCCACTGGTCTGTATCTCTGTTTTGGTACCAACTGATTGTATAATCTTTTAGCTAAAGAGGGTACTTTATGTTGCTTTGCCGGTCATTTATTTTTCTTTTGAATTGTAGGATGAACATGTTATCCAAGGAGTAGCCCTATGGCCTTAAGTGACATTAAACCACTCAGTAAAGTAGCTTGACGAAGAGTGCTTTTGTACTGTTACCGTTTGGAAATGTTAGCCTTCTGTTTCAGTCATAGCAAAGTGGTTTAGATGAGCCTAAGCATCGTGGCCAGCTGTATGAGTGATTTGTATAGACACTTGGATAAAGTATTTATACCTTTTCCAGGTTCTGTACCCACCTCCACCTGCCTCTTCCACCTGCAGGTGGAGACTGCAGATAGCACCCGAGCTTTGTGTGTGTGTATGCACCGTGAAAAGAAAACAGTGGCACATTACTGTAGTGCTGTGATTTCCTTGGCTTTCTGAGACTAACTCCTTTTTCTTTATTAGTACTGCCTGAAATGGAATAAAACTTCCGTTTGTTTTCATCTTCTTAAATGAGATCTTTTTGAAGATGTCTTCTTTGGGGGAGTCTGGAATAATTAATTATCTCCCCCCACCTCCATCTTTCTCAATGCATTTAATTTGAACTTTCTTAATGAAAACTCATCTCTCATAAACGCTGGGTTGGCCCATTTTGTGTGTGCCTGCTCTGTCCTGCTTTGAGTGATGTGTAAATAAGAGGCAATCTGGTGATGAGTTTTGCTTGTGTGATGCGGAAGGGTGGAGAGGGAGGAGGGTTTGATGAATAGAGGCAACCAGAAAATGTACTTGATAATAACATGGCCATGATTGATGTTGCAATTCCTGAAAAATTATCATTGTGATATAATTATTTGTTTATGAACTGTGCCCTGAGACTCCCAAGTTTGTGATTATTCATGGCACAGATAAAACTCTAAAGTCAATAATTCATCAAGGGTATAATGGTTTTGTTTGGGGGAAGTGGGGGGGTCATATGGATATTACATCCTGTTTCTGACACTTCCGCTATAAATCTGAGAACTCCTTCAGTGCAAGGAAGTGCCACCTCCTTATTCTCTGCTCCTTTTTCTTTCTTAAAGTAGTTTTAATAGTTTGCATAAATTATTTTTAAAGGCTGAAATTGATTTTAGTTTCCCAGAAAAGTTCTTTTTAACATAGGCACATTATCTGGGTCATTCCTTGCAGTATAGCTGGTGATTTCCAAATAGGGAGAGGTGGACTGAAGAATGAAAACGCCTGTGTTCTGTCCCCAGAAAAGCACAGGACAATAGCTGGGAATTTAGGGACTGTGAGTTTTAATCCCAGATGGAACATATACTCAGTGAATATATTTGGGCTAGGCTCTATGATTTTGGTCCATAAAAGAGATTAAGGGAGGCTCAGTTATTTTCAGAAAATTGAAGAATTTTGTCTTAAAATTCTTACTTGACTTTTGAGTGGGTTTTACACGTATGTTTTTTGGCATCTCTCACACCAGTTCTGCTCCCATAAAATGGCTGATATGGTAGTTGCGATCTCTGATTCTTTCCATTTCCTTCTTGTAGTTGGTTTTTCTCTGCCTCAGTTTACTTATAAGAGGGTAGTCCACTGGTAATGTTTATTATGGATTTATTATATTTATTATGTGCCTGTACTCCAGTGTTCTGCAAATGCTGGAGCCAGGTCTCTCCTATCCAGCAGAGTTGTGTGAAGCAGTCTCAGAGGGTATGTAAAATGCTGTGAAAATGAGAAATGTGTTTTCAGGGGTTCAAGTTCTTGCTCCCCTTCCATGCCTATGAACTGCTTTCCTTAAGTTGCTTTTCATCCAAGCACATGCCAGCATTATGTGAGGGCTACGTACACAGCGGAAGATGGGAAACCTACCTTCACAAAAGTTGGTGAAAAGACCTAGGCTGGTTGGCTGGAGGTTTGAGATAGTAATTTGACCTGGCTGCTAAGATGTGACTGCAATCACAGGTAGTTTTACCTAGGAGCGCAGAGTCTTGAGGAAGAGATGGATGGAGCTTCTATGTCATGCAAGCACCAGATTGTGACTGGAGGCTTGTGATGGGCCCAAGGTGCCACATTTGAATAGGAGCTGTTATGAGCTGAATTGTGTCTCTCCAAAAGTTGAAGTCCTAACCCCAAGTTTCTTAACATGGGAGTACCTCAGTATTTGACCTTTCTTTCATTTCCTTTTTTTTTTTTTTTGAGGTGGAGTCTTGCTCTGTCACCCAGGCTGGAGTACAGTGGTGCAATCTTGGCTCACTGCAACCTCCGCCTCCCAGGTTCAAGGGATTCTCCTGTCTCAGCCTCCCCAGTAGCTGGGATTACAGGCACATACCACCATGCCTGGCTAATTTTTTTTATGATTTTTAGTAGAGACGGGGTTTCACCATGTTGGCCAGGCTAGTCTTGAACTCCTGAACTCAAATTATCTGCTCGCCTTGGCCTCCCAAAGTATTAGGATTATAGGCATGGGCCGCTTTGCCCAGCCTACTTTTGTTTCCTTCTTATGGTAGAGTTGTTGTAGATGTAAGTAGTTAAGATTAGTTCATGCTGGAGTAGGGTGGGCCCTTTATCTAATCTGATCAATATGCTTATAAGAGGAGAGAGTGACAATAGTTGGGGAGAACTCCATGTGAAAACTCAGACACACACAGGGAGAAGATGGCCATAGGGTGACAGAGGCAGAGATCAGAGGAACACATCCATACGCTAAGGAATGTCAAAGATTGCCAGGAGCTAGGAGAGAAGCATGGAACAGACTCTCCCTCAGAGCTTTCCAGAAGAACCAACCTTGCTGGCACCTTCATTGCATACTTCTGGCCTCCAGAACTGTGAGAGAATACATTTCTGTTGTTTTTTAGTCACCCAGTTTATGCTAATAAAGCAGATCCAGGAAACCAATACAGGGGTCTTGGCAAATTCTGGTACACTCAAATAATGAAGACTAGGATGGTGAAGGATCCTGCCACCATGTAACTAGAGGAAATTGAAGAAGCATGTGGCATTTAGCCTAGAGATTTACTGAAACTCTGACATCCATCTTCATATCTTTGAAGGCCACTCAAATGGAAAAGGGTTTAGATTTAGTCCCTTTAACTCCAGAGGTAAGATTTCAGCTCAACACCTTCTAAAAATTAGAACTATTCAACAGTGTGCTAGAAAGACCCTCAGTGCTAGAATTATTAAGGACATGTGATGTCTACATCAGAGAGTCCCCTCTTAGCTGCTAAGATTCTCTGGATTACTATTGTGATTATATGGCTCAATGCTCATATGTAAAGATATACTATTAAGTGGTACTTTCTTATGAGTCCGTTTGCTTAGCTATCCATAGGGCATGATGTCATAGTTTACTGAGTCAGTTACCAACTGTTGAGGTTGTTTCCTCCTCCTTGTCTTTCTATTTGCATTACCTGATCTGTTGCTGTATACAGAGTGGATGGTATTATGGACACACCCACCCATCTCCAACATTTATGGATGGCCAACTCTGTGTCAGCCATATGGACTACTCAAGAAAGGAAAAATGAATGAACTTGACATTCTTTTCTTGGTATAAACTCAAGCAATCCTGTCAAAACGCATGGACATTTCCAGAGGAATCTCTGCCTCTTGACAAGTCATGTTTCATTTGTTCACATCTTCATCCATCAGGATTCAGCAGATCTTTACCAAGCCAACACTATTGTAAATCATTGAGCTAGGCACTATGAAAGGATATGAAGATGAATAAGCAATGATTTATGCCTGTGGGGAGTTTACCAAATCAGCCCTCCTTCTTCATAATGGTTTCCTAGGAGACACAGGAAAGCAGAAGGCAGCTGAGGGTGTTCACTTACCTTAGTGTCCCAGAGAGTTTCTTAAGCCTGCTAGTTGACATCCACCTTTGGGAGTTATGCTCAAAAATTAGGTTTGCCTTTTTCTTTTTTTCACTACATGATATGAAATGTTGGAAAAGACATTCTTCTTTCTCTCCCAAATCTTTGACCCTTTCTACTTTTTGAACCTGGATAATAATCTCGGCTTAAACAAACTATCTTCTGGGCTTGGGATATATTATCTCCTATCTTCAGTGCAATACATAGGCCAAGTTGATTTTCTAATTGCTTTAAACATTCTCAATGTTAAATAGACTTTGTCAAGCTGGAGTGCAATGGCATGATCTCAGCTCACTGTAACCTCCGCCTCCCGGGTTCAAGCAATTTTCCTGCCTCAGCCCCCCCAAGTAGCTGGGATTATAGGCACCTACCACCACGCCTGGCTAATTTTTATAGTTTTAGTAGAGACAGGGTTTCACCATGTTGGCCAGGTTGGTCTCGAACTCCTGACCTGGTGATCCGTTCACCTTGGCCTCCCAAAGTGCTGGGATTACATACGTGAGCCACCATGCTCAGCGTTAAAACCAGTTTCTTTGTGCGTATATGTTCCCTCTTGTCCTGCCTGCTGTTTTTATTTAAAAAATGTCTTGTTCCTTATTGCCAAATAAACTAGCATAAGTATCAGCTGGGAGGAAGAAGGGAGGAGCTACAGAGAGCTGTCTGTTGGCCCCTGTTCTATCACCTGGAGACTAGAGCTTTGACCAGTTGACTTGCTACCAGCCTGGCAATGGAGAGGAGAAGTCCTGTACTTCTGGGAAGCTCAGGGCTCTGGCCTGGTTGCCAGCACTGGGGCTGGGGAGGTGGCAAGGCTTCCTGATTATCAATGGGTCTGAGCCCAGTGCTCACTCACTCTTTCTAGCTGAGAGATGTTCTTTATTTCATTGTGACCGATTTTAGCATTGATAGATACACATAAAGGGCAGGGAACTTGTTAATGCTAAGAGAGGCTTGGGTTTGGGTAAGAATCCAGGATTTCCACCACTTCTACTGCAGGAGCTCCAAATACTGTGAGGATTTCAATTCAACCATCACCATGTCCTGCTTCCCGTTTCAACCCTCACTGCTCCCGCCTCCAGATCACAAAGCCACTGGCATGTCCAGAAGTAAAAGTGTTACGGTTGATGAACAGCATCAGCGAATCCCACACTCAGACAAAGACCCCTCTGCCTTGTGGGACCCTGCCCCATGCAAAGCTCTGAAAGCCAGCACTGACAGTCAGTTCCATCAATCCCTACTAGACAGGGTGCCTTGGTAAGCTGCCTTCATCACTCACCATAATCCACTCAGCATGGTTTCCAGCTACATTAGTTTTTGACTTCTCAATCTAGCTATACTACATCCTTCTGACTCTCAAGAGCAAAAGGGGAATAAATTTTAGAAAAGTGTTTCAGCAAACCCAATTCTGTGTTCTCGGTCAGCCTCCCCCTATTCCCTATTTTAAGTATTTAATTTGAAGCTCCATCTAGGGCATAGTAGAGAAACCCAGAGCTCTACACCTGACCACACGTCTATGTTCGCCAGTCTGAAGCGTTCTTCCATTAATAAATAAACAACCCCTACACTGGCTAATGTCACTGAAGACCTTAACTAGGGAAATGATATTTATTGTTGTTGGTAGCTTCTAGACAAAAGTGGTTTCCTCCCCTCCCAGCTTCCCCAGTTCAGCCCATTCATAGTTCAGTTTTTGGAGATCACAGACTTAACAGTTGACCTACCTTATCCTTAACTTTGGGATAATGGCTGACATTTTTTTTTAAGGCTAAACAAGCAGCTGACCTGCCTTCAAACCTAACAGGCCGCAGGCTACCCTAACCATAATACAGCATGAACATGACTTAATCAGCTTGTCTGGAGAAAGAAAATACATATTTAGTATAAAAACAAGATATAAGCAATGGAACAGTTGGTTATACGTTATAGATTGTAATAAATGAAAATATCGAGTGCATTTTAAATGATTAATGTATGAAAACTGCCATCCCTCACTGTGCATTAATCAAGAAAAAATGCACACTTCCCATAGTGGTTAATGTTGCAGGCTCGTTGTTCAGCTTTGATAATGTGCATAATAATGCTCAGTATGACAATGAATTGGGGTAGCTGAAAATTTAGGATGGTTGCAAGTTTGGTGTAGTATTTGGATTAGCATCTTATTCCGTGCCTTGTCAGCCTCATCAGTACACAAGCTATATATTTTTTCCAAAACTAGCAAAAATATGAATGTATTTTTTCACTTTTTTTTTAAAATAAAGAATAATGACCAAGGTACCTGCTTAAACAAATACTACCAGCATTCATTAGTCAGGATGATTACATGTAAAAGAAATGATGCCAGATAGTAACAAATCCAAGAGAAGTTTATTATGAAAATGGCACCTGCGGATGAAAAAAATTAAGTTACATAAAGACAACCATGTATGTGACATGTATGAGAATCTACAAAAGTATAAAAAGAACCCTGTTGTAAATGAAGTATGTACATTTCTGATTTGCAGCATTATCAATGGTCAATGAAAAAAAAATGTTTCAAAATAAGCCAGGCACTCAGGAAGTTAGGTCCGGTTAGCTTCACACAAAACAAATGTACCATAGCTGTCGCTTTGTAACGTTTTAATAATTTTTTTATATATATATCGTAGAGTTGGTAACACTGCTAAGATTTTTACGAACAGAATATCCCTTTCCCCATTATTCAGCTACTTGGCACCAGTCTCCTCATAAAAGTTTTCATATATTTGTACAAGAAATAGTTAAAAACACAGACACAGTCTTCACAGGTAATGAAGTGTTTTTTTTTTTTTTCATTTTGTAATTTTAAACACTATGGATTTAGACAGCAGCTGTGATTATCTGTTAGTTTAAATCACCAGAAATCATTTTGACACAACACAGAAACATTTATAAAAGAAAAAAAAAACAGCTGTCTAGCTGTTCTTTGTAGCTGATAGGTGCATTCCTTTGATTGTTCGATAGCTAGAGTAGAGCTTCCAACATTAATCTGTAAATTTCTCCGTCGGCCTTCTTCACCTTCTAAACCTACTTCAATCCTTCAAGTAAGCTCGCTATTAAAATTTGTGGCATTTAACTTCTTTTTGTTCTTATCCCACCGTGGTTTGGGCCCAACTCGTGGAATCAAAGGTCCTAGAGGAATCTACTCAACACAGTGATATTCAAAGGACAGCTGAGTTACTATATTAGCATTGCACTAGTAAACAAATATATATGACAATCTAGATTCCATTATCCCCTCCCATTTTGTTTCTTAAAAATGTTGGTTGACCTTTGAAAGAATTTTCTGTCTCACTGGTAATTGCTTTATATATTGCTCCATCAGCCAACCTGAAAGGAAACCAAAGAAAAGCACCCACTGCTTATAGGTAGAGCACAAGGGACTCTGGGAATGTTAACAACTGAGGCTATATGGCGTCAATTTATTTATATCTGAGCATTATTCTTCAGTGCTTTGTGTTGCACTCCAGAAGAGAGAGTCATACCCAGAATTCCGTTGTGGGAAAAATGGCTCCATTAACCTTGAGCTAGTTAAGAGTCTTTTTATCTCTGAGAATGAAAGAGATTTGGGGGATGGGGAAGGGATGAAGAGGAGGGAGCGGGCAGATGGGAAAGGGAGGGAAAGAGAGGAGAGGTACGGAGAATATACACCAGCAAAGCAACAGCAGGAATTTTAAAAGGTAAAACGGAAGATTCACAGACAGTAGAAGCAGCATAGGGTGACATTACAGAGGAAGGCCACCACACAAAACCCACTAACCCCCAAGAATCACTGATTCACTAGGACTGCAGGAATGGGACTGTACCACTCCGGACTAGAGATAGAGCACAGAGAAGACAAAGGACAAAACAACTACATTAGCTTAGTATATACTGCATATAGAAACACACATTGAAACTGCAATGGGACTGACAGCCAAGGACACGCACACATCGTACACATTACAGTTCTCACATCTGTTATTAGATGCCTTAACAAACAGCTGCCAAAAATGAAGTGGAAGAAGAATTGATACTTGACAGTCATTTGGAGTGTTTGACACCACACTGATTTCTGGCAACAAAGACAAAATAGGATTTTTTTTCTTTTTCTTTTTTTCTTTTTTTTTACTTAATGTGCAGTTTTCAGTTGCAGTTATCTGTCTGAAGCTTATTAACCCATTCTTTAGTTTTAAAACTTATTGGTTTCAACTCAGAAATAAGAACCAAAGGGAAAGAAATTCCATCAAATCAAATCAGTCCCCCACAATACAACCTTCTATTTTTTAAGCAAGAAATGAAAAAAAAACAAAACAAAACCCAAAAACATGTTAAATATTTTCCTTCTTTTACTCTGAAGTGTTATTGAAGTTGCAAAATTAGCCTCAGTTAGACTGAGTAAGGAAAACAAAAAGCTAAACAAAAGGCAGTATGTACCTAAATGCTCCTCAAATCAGTTTGATTGAGTTTTCCAACAGCCCCTTTAAAAAGGGCTTTACTGACCCATTAAATTTAATGTGAGGCTATGTTTGTTAGTTGGGAGGTAAAAATTTTAAGTCCTGCAGCAAACGTTAATGAGGGCTTTGTCTTAACTAACCAAGGAGACTGCAGCAACGGACTCCAGACCAGGACAGAACACGTTTTGTTTTTCCCCCAAAACCCAGCCCAGGAGCTGCATTTTGTATGAAGACATTACAGATTAATAAATGATAGCACCATGGTTTTAGAAATTAAGTTAATGTTTCAGTAATTAACATTTAGTCCAACTTTTTTTTTTTAAACATTCTAGTCACAGGCCAGAAATTAAGTTTAAGAACCCAAATTATTTTTATGTGCAAGTAAGAAAATCTTAAAATCTTAACCGTAAAAAGAGAATTAAATTCTGCATAAAATTCTAAAATACTATTCCCCTATTTTTTAAAGGAATTAGGAACAGAAACAAAAAACCACCCCATTTCATTTGACTTAGTCAAACAGGGCACATTGTTTATGCTTGTCTCTTTCCATCTTGATCATATCAAGATCTTTTTGAAGAAACCCCAATGGTTGTCACTTGAGAAATCTCTTGACCACAAGACTGAGTATTCTATGGCAGAGGCATATACACATGAAAGACATCTTAATAAAGATGCAAAGGAAAGCAAAACAACCCAACACACATCTTAGAAGAAGACAAAACGGCAGGCAACTGGTCTTCTGACCGTCTGAAGGCAAAAAATAAACATATCTTTACACGAAAGAATAAGTCAAGTGAAAGAAAGAGGGGATGGAATGGGGACCGTCGTGGCGAGAGAAGACGCTGACCTGCTCGAATTCAAAGTGCTAGAATTAAAGGTCTAAACGAAAACGCCAACGATGCCTCCTCCGAGCGGGGCCTGGCCGGGCCCAGGCCGGGCGGCGCCTCAGTCCTCCTTGCGCTCCAGAGTCTGTGCCGCGTGGATGCCGTTGCTGTAGACTGGGAAGGGCAGCGTGGAGAAGAGTCCCTCGGCCGTGGTGAACACGTTGCCAGCGGGCATCTGCGTCAGGCTGGCCGCGCTCACGGCGCCGCCGAACGGTCCCGACATGTTGAGCCGGTGCACGTGGTGGTAGAGCATCTCCATGGGCGTCTTGGGGTCGAGGCCGAAGCCGGGGCTGTTAACGTCCACGAAGTTAACAGCGTGCGCGTTGGGCAGCAGGTTGCCTTGCATGGCCAGGGTCACCTCGGCGGGCGCGTAGCGGATGGTGCCCGTGGTGTAGACCCTCTGCGCGGCCGTGCTGGTGGCGGCCAGGGTCCCGGTCACCCTGTGCACTAGCGGGAGCACGACGTTGCCCGCCTGCAACCTCTGCAGCGCCTCCAGGTCCCCAGTGTACAGCAAGGAGTTGGACGCGCTGGGGCCGCCGCCCCCTCCGCCGCCGCCCCCGCCCCCGCCGCCGTTCCCGGGGTGCTTGTCCCGCGGGGACGCCGAGAGCGGGGGCGACAGCGGGTCGGAGGCCACGGGGGCCAGGGCCGCAGTGGCCGAGGCGCCGAACTGAGTCTTGCGGGCGGCCGCGCCGTCGGCGCCGGGCGGGGTGAGGACCGAGTCGGGGATGGCCACGTGCAGCCCCCCGCCGCCGCCTCCGCCGCCACCGCCGCCGCCGCCGCCGCCCTGCGGGGACGGGAAGTGCTCGGAGCTGGGGGGCTTGGTCATGCTGTAGGGGGACTCGTTCCTGGAGATCTCCCGGTTGGGCGGGTAGTTCCAGATGCTGCTGTCGTTGTCGAAGTTGATGGGTTCCGAGATCTCCGTCTTGATCTTGAGCACCGAGGCACTGTTGGGGGAAGACAGCAGCCGCGGCGGCTCCACCAGGCCCGCGTCCAGGCCGCCCGGGCTCGACGCGCTGGACAGGCGCCGGCGGCTGGCGCGGCCGCCCTTCTGCCGTTTCCGCCTCTTCTTGCGCTTCTGGTGCTTGCTGGAGGCCTGCGCGCCCGCCTCGCCCGCGCTGTCCGAGTCCTTGGCGCTGTCGGACGTGAGCGACTCGCAGTTCTGCAGCCGCAGGTCCGACTCGCTCTCCACGTAGCGCTCCACCTTGATCTGCATCGGGCCCAGCGCGCCGAAGCCGTCCTCGCCCGCCTTGGGGTTCTCGAAGTCCGAGTGCTCGAAGCTGTCGTCGCTGTCGCGGCTGTCCGGGTTGCTGGAGCTGTGGCCGTCGTCGTTGCAGTTCATGTCGTTGTCGCACGCGTTGCCGGATTTCTTCCGGTCGGGCTCCGGGTCTTCGCTGTTCTCGGACTGGTTCCCCTTCTCGTCGGACTTGGAGTTCTCGTTGTCCTCTGCGTGGGGCCCGCGGCCGGCGGGGCGGGGAGAGAAGAGAGAAGACACCAAGTTAGCGGGGCGAGGCGGCCTGTCACCCGCGGGGGCTGGGGCGGGAGCAGCGCGGGCGTCGGTGCTCGTCACCAGCTTCGCTATCACCGTCAGAGGACTGAAAGCCGGATTTCTATGGGCTGAGGGCCTGGATCAGCGGGACGGCTACTCAAAGAGCGGGCCGTGGACCCGCTGCACTGGCGTCATCTGCCCACCTGTTGCAAATGCAGACTCTCTGCTCCCACCCAGGTAGATTGAATCAGGTTCTGCATTGGAATATGACCCCCAGGTGTTTGTCAGGCACGTTCAAGTTCGAGAAGTCCCGCAAACATACTGAGAGAGTCGGGTTAACTAACCTGGAATAAGGTGCGATACAGAAAAATGGTAGCACGCAAGGTGACTTTCTAGAGAGTCTGCACTTTGCCTTGGTGAATATTTGTTCATTACTGAGAGCCACTCTCCCTCTTTCTGTTATTCTCCCCCCACAGCACTCACTACCATCTGATTCACTGTATATCTTTATTTTTATTATTTATTATTTTTGGCAGGTCTCCCTCTGTCCCCCAGGCTGGAGTGCAGCAGGGTGGTCACCGCTCACTGCAGCCTTGCCCTCCCTGGCTCAAGCGATCCTCCTGCCTCAGCCAACCGAGTGGCTAAGACCACAGGTGCCCACCACACACCTGGCTAATTTTTGTATTTTTTTGTAGAGACATGGGTTTTGCCATGTTGCCCAGGCTGGTCTCAAATTCCTGCGTTCAAGCAACCCGCCCACCTTGGCCTCCCAAAGTGCTGGGATTACAGGCGTGAGCCACCGCGCCGCCTCACTAGATGTCTTATTTTTATTTACTTGTCTCTTCTCCCACTAGTATGTAAGCTCACTGGGGCTAGGAATTTTTCTTTGTTTTGTTCACAACTACATACTATATTAAAAAGGAGCTGAGACTGCCAATTTTGTAACTTTTTATGTCTTTGTCAAGAACGTTCGAATTAATGCAATTTAGGGATAGGAAAACAATGAAGATCTGCCTTGAGTACTCTGCCATCCTTCCGCCTCCCTGAAGCTGGGTCTGGAAGAAGGAAGGGATACATGCTTATGATGCTGGAGCGCAGCTGCCCTCATGATAGGGGGTTGTGGTCAGGGAAACCTAGCTGCCACATTTTAGGGAGAATAGATTTTCCCAGTAACATAGCCTCTGAAGATTTACGGATGAAGCCTGGCTGGCAGCCTGGACTAGAAGCTGTGGTCTTTGCCTCCCCTTCTGTAGCCGAAGAGGTAGGGTTAGAAGAGGTTTAGGGTTTTCTCGCAGCTGTAAAATCCTACAAATTTGGTGCTCCTTGGCCTTATGTGTCTCTCTGGAAGAGGGCTTGGGATGGGAGAAAAAGCAAATTTTTTTTATTAACTTTCCTGTGTCCCAAAGAACTACTTAGGAAGTCTGCTTCCCCAGAAGAAATGAAAATGCATGGATTTGTTCTGCACAGATTCAGGAAATAAGTAACAGTCCAGCACCCTGAAAGAGGCATTGATCGAGGCCATTAAGTATCCTACTTTAGAGGCCCAGTCCCAGCGTGGTGGGAATGTGAATATTTGGCGCTCAAAGTCACAGACTGTCTTGGAGCTGGCCCTAGGACCTGCCTCCAGTAGAGGCCAAGAGCTAGCTATGGAGTTAGAGCAGGGCTCCCTCTGTGTGGCCAGTGGACTGACATTAAGTGATTGCTAACAGCAACCAATCAATCTCTCTTTCCTTTTTTTTTTTTTTTTAGGCAGAGTCTTGTTCTGTCACCAGGCTGGAGTGTAGTGGTGCTATCTCAGCTCACTGCAGCCTCCACCTCCTGGGTTCAAGTGATTCTCCTGCCTCAGCCTCCCGAGTAGCTGGGACTACAGGCGCCCACCACCATGCCCAGCTAATTTTTGTATTTTTAGTAGAGACAGGGTTTCACCATGTTGGCCAGGATGGTCTTGATCTCCTGACCTTGTGATCCACCCGACTCTGCCTCCCAAAGTACTGGGATTACAGGTGTGAGCCACCGTGCCCAGCCTTTCTGTATATTTTTAAAAAGAGATCTGTCAGATCTCAAAAGCACTCTCTCTTTCTTCTGTGTGTAGATATATACGCACAACTATATATATACATGTATTTATACAGCACCACATACCTATATGTATATACATGTATAGTACATACAGCTATGTAGCGGTGCACAGTTACATACATGTGTGTGTGCAGAGAGAGGAGGACACTCAGTAATAAGTTGATGTGACATATGTCTCTGAAATGTGGGTAGTTGATTTGCCTCTGGCCATGGCCCACCGCCATGTGTGGTGGACAAACCATCACTGCAGAACATGGAGAAGAAGGAATAATACCTGTAATACCTGAGGTGTCTTTAGAGTCTGACTCAGAGTCGGATGTCTCCGAGGATTCGGAAGTTTTCTCTGGCAGATGGGGGAGCTGTGCGATGTCCATGGGTGTGTCCTTGTACTCAGGATTGCTGTGGGAGGGAGGCATTGGTCAGGAGTGCAGACACCCATTCTGCATGGTTTGTTTGGACCATCTTCTCCCCTACTTCTTTGTCCCAGACGTCTAGAGTTTAGAAAGTTTCAAAGACTAAACATGAAATCATTTCTAGGCTCTTCATGGGATTTTACGGAAGCTTGGCTTGCATATGCCAGCTGCACCCTGCTGCAATGATCAAATACCCAATGCTACATGAAAGCCACGGAGAAGCTTTTAAATAATCAGGTGCCACTGGGGGTCAGGGAAGTGTGCTGCTTGATAGTCCTCCCAGGGTAACACCTGGGGAAGCGAGGATGAGAAGTACCCTCAACAATTCATTCCCATGCCTCCTGGTGTGTCCTGTCTTCTCTTGGGCTCCTAATGAGGCATGGCCTCCGTACTATTGTCTCGGCCCCTTGACGTAGCTTCTCAGATGCTCAAATGGCTCCCACACTATCGGTGGGGCGGCAGAGCCCTCGATCTGACAGATGCACAGGTGCACCGAGGGCTGCATGGATTATGGCTACCAACCTGTCAACACACCCATTACAATCACATTTTCATCCGCTCATGTGGTGTACACCTGTGGCTTGTTAGCTGGAAATCTGATTGCAGTGGGGAGAGTCCCAGTGTGAAAGACGCCCTAACAGAAGGGATCTAACCTCGCTTGCACAAATGTGCTTAATTTTTGTTCTATTTTTAATTTGGAAACAAGGCTTTTCTGGAAGAGAGAGCATGTTAAGCCAGTTTCACCTGTCTTCTGGAAATGCCACTCTAAGGCCACCGGATGTATGAGGAGAGTAGGCTCTCGTAATCTGAAGGCACAACGAAATCCTCCTGCTTCAAAATGGGAAATGCCTCTTCTATTTTTCCGTGATGGCTAACCAAGCAGAGACTTAAAATTGATGATCACTGACTCATTGGCTAATCTCTAGCAAGATTCCTATAGTAAAGAGTCACTATTTCAGTAACTACTCTAAAAGTGCAAATGTTCCTGGGAGGGGTAATTCACTAAAATGGATTTACTCCTTAGTATGAATTAGCTTCAGCAGCAAAGCTTTCCCTAGATAATCAGATGAGACAAATGGTGGGAAGGTGGACTTAGCACACGTGCCATGCTGGCTCCGAATACTCTAAGAGCCTATAGTTAAGGGCTATGATGGAATGGGAAGAAGACTGGAGGAGCGGTGATTTCAGAACAGGGAAGGCCAAACCTGGTTTGAGGCTCAGGTGCAAGGGTCTGGGAAGGAGGAGGTGGCATGAAAGTATTACTCAGGGAAGAACGAAAGACAAGAATGTGGGAGAGAAAACCAAACTTCTGCAGTTGCTATTTTGCCAGGGCCGCATCATTTTCTTCCTAGATCTCTAGCCTATGGAAGTGATACCAGTGAATGGCTATCTTGGTGGAGTTTCCCCTGCTAAAGCCCATCTACATTAGTCTTTGGGGGCTCAGATCACTTGTCCTACAACTTACAGTCCCTTATCAATGACTTCAGGGAGGGTGTTTAGGTCAGCTGACACAGGTCTTCTGTGCCTGAGACTGAAGCTTTTGCGGTTGAAGACTGGTCTTTGATACCTCAAC